>JAAPAO010000002.1:64074-262041 GCA_013115145.1 Perkinsus chesapeaki
TCCCTGGGGTGGATTTCGCCACCATTGGCAATCAATATGTCTATCATACGAGTCTTGATGACTTTGCACATGCATCAGTCCAATCGATGCAAAGATACGGCGAGACCATCGTCGACCTGCTGGCGTTAATGACAAATGAGGGAGTGGAGAAGCCAGTAGATGCTGAACCTCCAGGCGTCTACTTTGACTTGCTCGGTAAATGGTTTGTGGTCTATTCGACGCGTGTGGCTTATGCGCTGCATATCATTTCTGCATTGATCGTCCTCATGTTATCGTTATCAAATCTTACAGTAATACCACCCACTGGTTCTGAAGTGCCCGAATTTCCTTCTTTCAGCTCTCTCCCCGACCGTGGCTCATCGGAGCGTTCTTCTTCGCCGAATTATGTGGTGCTCTGGGTTACGGATCAATAGCTATGTTCATCATCCCGAGAGGATACAGGCTAGCTTATCAGAATCACACGTGGCTGACGGTGCCGCTTTTTCTGTTCCCGGCGGTTGCGGGATACCTGTTTGCCAAGAGAAGAATAGCTGGGAAAAGCGACGAGGTAGCACAATTGCCTCTGGCGCTCCATTTGGAAGATCTTATCTCCTGCAGAGCTCACCCGGAGATATCTTTTGGACCTGTCGACTGGTTGCAGCCATACTTTGCCTTGGGCACACCGTACTAGTTCCAACGTCAAGTTACCTGTCCTTTTTATGGTGCACTTTCCCTTTGATGTGAGGAAGAACCTGTTTGAATCCTGCAGTACAGCCAGGTGATCAGATACGTCTACACTGGACGATATTTTATGTCATTCGTTGCTGGCTACACTATCCCGATTGTGGTCACCTTGCAGTTGATGCCGGCTGCATTCGATTTGTTGGTAAGTGCCCCCCATCATTCGATCCCGTTTATCTGTTGTGATAGGTTCCGCTGTGTGCACGCAGCGGAGCGCTTATCCCGCCGGAGGTTATCGTCGGTCTGTTTGTATTTTCGCCCGTCATACTATGTATCTCAGCAATGGGCGATATACCTTTCGCTCTGGCACGCAGAATCGGAGGAACACTAGGGCTTGAAAGGGCACTTCTGGCCGGATTTGGTGCAGCGGTGGTCGGAACTGTTCTATTCGGTGGAGATTACCTATTCCCTTACAGCCCTGATAGGCCTAAGAGAATGTTTACTTTTCATGTCAACCATGTGGATTCAAAAGAGTCCTTCTTATACATGAGCCCTTATGACGTGAACCGCTTCGAGCCGATCCCTGGCGAAATCTTCAGGACTTCAAAGGGCCTCTGGGATGTCAAGGATACGGAGGCCATCTATGGCAATGGAGCGCCGTACTATTTCCCACTCCAGTCTGTGATTAAGGAAATGAGACGAGTCAAGGTAGAGCATCATGGGAACTGGAGCGACTTCGAAGTTTACACTGAGAAGCCAATCGAACTGGATACTGGTGTAGTCCGCACCACGATTGTCGCCAAGGCAAAGAACGCCCAATATATGACCATGGCAGTACCTCATGACGGACTCGTGGGCTTCCCTGCTCTTAGAGGCAGGCTCCCACCTGTAAGGACCGACTGCAACTGTCACTGGCTCAACTTCGACCAGGGGGGAGAGCACGACAGTGTAGAGTGGCGTGCTGAGATAGACTGGGATCCTCAAGAGTTTGCTTCTGGAGTACAGCCTCGTGTCGAAGTATCTGCTTTTTGGTTGGAGAATATCCCAACGGCTGTCCACGACTTGGTGGAGCCGTTGCCCGACTATGTCGATCGTCTTAAATTCCAAGGCAGCCACACTCACGTGAAGCTCCGCCTAGACGCACACTGACTATGTCCAGGATAGGTCACTAAGCTTATAAACCCTTACAATCGTAAATTTCTGTTTTCCGACACTTGGCTTATCTTATGTACGAAGCTACATTTCTGAATGTTGCGTTCTAGTCGGCCAAGATGTCACATAGGGTTATGGATTTTTTACACGTGCCAACTTCACCAGACGCGAAACCGGACATTAGTCTGGTTCGGCCAAAGGGCATCGCGGACTTCCTCTCGTTCATACCAGTATCGGCAAAAGTCGAGGACGACTCCGACGAACTGCAAGGCATCGCTGACATTGCAACATCTGCCATGACAATGCTACAAGGGACATTAGCAGTTACGAGCATGACCGTGCCTGCAGGTCAGTTGGACGGTGTTAGGCTAACGCCGGTTCGTAACTTTTGTCAATTGAATGTAGCTCTCTCCCTATGCTCTGCCCTATCGCTTCTCCTTACGTACTTCTTCCCAGGGATCTAGGAAACGCATCACGGTCTGGATATAGTCCAGTTAACAGTGAATTCAATTCAGTAGCGCTCGGTAATGTTGGTCTATTTTAGGGGCAATGATTGCGATGGCTCCGCCCCCACCTCCCCCAAGTGTTCTGAGGACCATGCCGCCTCCGGTCGCTCAAACATCAGTTGCGCCCGAGTGCGAAGTTGAACCAACTCAACGAGACGACTCTAGGGCGTGGTTCCTACTGTAAGTCATACTTATCAACTGTTCCTCCTGCAGCTCACGGCGGTATTTCATTATAGGAGGGCAGTACAGACCCTGACAGCAGCCCACGTAGGGGTTGGTCTCGCTCAAGCATACACTATGGACCTCTACAGTGGGCTCTACAATGGGCTCCTGGGGCTCCTCGGAGTGGTCAATGCATTACCAGATAGACGTAGGTAAAACGTAGTTACTTCAGCAAGTCGTGTCATTGTCAGACCCCGATCGGCTCAAGACATATGTGGTGTTCGCCTTCCTACAAGGCTCCGCCCAGGCTCTTCAGCTACTGTCGGTCCTTTTCATGCCCACCCCATTCCCACTCACTCTGACCAATTCCCTCATCATACTCGGCCCGGCGGTACCCTGTCATACCGCTAATTCGTCCCGCCATTTCTCAGGTCAGTTTTACAGCATCGTACTTTTCCTGGCAGTATGTGTGTGAGATGCGGCAGCTGTCCACTGTCAAAGGCGCGGCTGCCAATCAGCTACTTTGGGCGGCTGCTGCGTAGAGAGCTTGAAGAAGAATGATACGTTTATTATTTTTCCAGTTACGGACAGCCAACATCCGTGCCACCCCTGGAAGTGAGGCAGAGAGCTCTGGCGAGAGTGTCCGGCGGTCCTAGGCCGGGAAACCTTCCTGTTATCACAGAAGACCCGGAGGATACCGCCTCAGTGCATAGCACTTGAATTTCATGATTTATATTATTGGATCTTGGGTTATATTATAGTTAACAGCAGCTCCGGATATTTACTGAACTGTAACGGCTCATTGGAAAGACCTATTCGGTACGAGCCAAACTCCTAATAGAAGAGATACTAGTTTGTAAAATCTGTATTTAACATTGAGTCTTAGATGCGCACACACATCAGTCATATGACATGACTAAAATCTAGGTTTTACTAGCAGTCACCGGAAACTGAATGTGGTAGTCATTACTGTTGGCCACCCTAGGACAAGCGATAGTTGCATAGTTACGAGAACCCAACAGCTGTCTTGAGTCCTCTCCACCTGGTCACTCTCTGAACGCTACAATAATTGTCTTCTGTAAATGTTGAAATTACTACAAATGATTCAAACGTATCAATCACGCCACCCACGACGTCGACTTCGATCTCGTGACCGCTCCCGACTCGGACTGCGAGTGGTACTTCTTCGAGACCTCCGGTGACGGCGACGGATCTCGGGAGATCTCGATCGCTTCCTGGACCGCCTTCTGTCCCGACTAGTGCTCCGAGTCCGACTCCTTCGACGACTTTTCTCATGCTTCCGTTCTCGCCGCTTCGGGGTGATAACTTTGGGCGGTGCCAAGTCAACCATCAAACTTGAAATGTCGGCTACCACTTGTACCCGGTCGTTGTTGACAGTAGCGACCGTATTAGGATTCTTGCGTTCTCCTCCACATTTTGGACCGCTCACTGGTGCTGATACGCCGAAGCTCAAGGTAGAGGTCGGCTCTGTCGATTCCATGGGTTCACCATCGACGTCCTCTTCGTCGGGATTGTCCTCCAAAGTCTCCCAATTGTCCGCTACAGCCTCAGACGCCTCATGCTCTAACGGCTCACCATCGGACATATCATCATCTTGTTGACTGAGCTCCGAGATATCATCATCAGAAACATCAACACCATCGAGCTCTTGTCGATCATCTGTAACTTTTGCAAGCCATCGTTTCAACTGCTTAAGCTTGGCCTCTTGGGTCCTTTGTCGCACTGAGATTCCGTGCGACTCGCAGACCTAGGCGGAAACACGCAGGAGCACAGAGAGTTGCCCAGGCCCTACTACTACCTTGTCGAGCTGGCCATTATCGTATCCCTTCCACTCCTCCATTAGCGCCAGATCCTTGTCCGTGAGTACTACGCCTTCATCCTCTGCGTCATTTGAAGGGCCCTCTAGTTCCAGCAGGATACCGTGGATGAAATGAAGATCGAACAGCTCCTTCGCTGCCCACGATTCTGCGCATTTTCGCCAGGCCTCGACCAATTCGGGTGTCTTCTCGAACAGCACAAGAGCAAATAAGTACTTCGATATCAGCGGGTAAGCGATTCACACCGACGAAAATCTGAGAACGCGCGAGACCCCAAAAATTGCCTCACACGCCTAGAGCCCACCAAGACGCACACTTCCCGTGCCCTACCCCTTCTCCTGCTATCTGGGCAGCCGCTGATGGCAGTATCTTTTCCAAGGCCGATCTAAACTGCCAGCCCGCCTTAGCCGTTGAGGCTCCTGCATTATGCAGCAGATCGTTCATGAGGTAAGCAGATGATATAGTTTGCAATGAAGTTTCCGAGAGCGGTTTCGACGAGCCTTCCGACATATCTGCCAGTTACTGAAATGCCGCGAAATAGGGTGGTACGCAGGGCTTACTGGGGTAAATCTGACTGATCAAGTCTTCAGCTGCCCTCGATCTATCCATGCACCAAACCATCGCCTGTTCTATGCTCTTTCGTTTAGTACTAAGATTCGGCAGAAGATCCTTGAGCAAGTGGGTACGGTCCTCCTCTGATAGGACGGTGGATTCAAACCTGAAGGCCGAAGGGTCTCTTGAGCTTATTGCGGGATAACCCTACTTATCGTTCGCTTTCGCTACACCTTCCGAGGTCTCTTGAGCTGTAGTTTCGGACCGGCCCGGTGGGACCCACAAATGTCCTTTTCCATATATCATGAATGGCTTTGTAGAATATTGCGCCTGACGCAATAGGAGCTACCTATCTCTATGTAATCTAATTATCACCTGAGTGTCTCCATTGAGATAAGCACAGACTCGCCACCGGTAATATATATTCGCGGGTGAGTTCACAGGCTCCAATATGAACTGCAATCGCTTGTCTCCCGCCCTGGCCAGGGTCTCCAAGTACCTTTACTACTGGTCAAGATTTATTAGCAAATTTTCGGTTACTACTTTTCAAACTCTCTCCCGTGCCGGGCAACATACTTGCTGACCTTATCAATGTACCTGGTACCACCGAAGATGAATGAATTGTTACATTGAGTTCGGCTACATCATAAGATTGTCCTCTCCTGTTTCCGGGTCTTTCTCGTGTGGTACTTTTACGTTGACCCTCTCAGCATTGGCCGCAAGTTGCTTAGCTTCGGCACGGCGAGCAGCCTAACGTCATCAAGGCTCAGAAAACAAGTCGGGCGAGATATAACGGTGGCATCGCGGCTGCTGAGTTAGACCACAGAATAGGTGTTCTCCGTGGCCAGTTTACCGCGGTGGCATCGAACTACAATATTGCGGCAACTACCTGGCGTCTGTGCTTCTCCTTGAGTTCTTCTAGCATGTCGTCCATCGCCTTCATTTTCCGACCGCCGCCGGGCATCCACGGTCGAGACATGTCAGTCATTTTCAACAATCACACACAGAGGACCATAGTGGGCATGACGCACTTGGAGAACTCGAGGAAGTGCAAGAGAGCAAGATTCCCACGCAATTGCGACCTCAACCCTCCTCAATTGTCGAATGGGTCAACGATTGCCTCTCCCGCCTATAGAGCACCGTGCTCGGCAAATCGTTTCGCACTACCATATAGGAGCTGCAGAGCTAGAGAAGTTATGGGAGGTGTTCACAAAAATCGATAAGGACCGTAAGCACCATGGGAGCCCGTTGCATCCACGTGGCATAATTTACTATTAGGCAACGGATTCTGGACGCTCACGGAGTGTTTCATCCTTGTTAAAGAGCAGGCAAACTCAACTATGGCGCCTTTACTTCACGCATTATTCTACTTTGCGGACCGTGGCAATGATGGTGAGATTTGCTCTCGCAGCTACTTGATTAATTACGCAATTGATACGTCACCCTGCCTTCCTTCTAGGTAACCTGTCTTTTGACGACTTCCTTGTATCATTCACAAGCTTTTGCGCCCTTTCTAGAGAAGAAGTTCTCCAGTTTTTCTTCATTGTAGTTGACACCGACCGCAACGGCTATGTACGCCTGGATTTGGCCGCGTGGGTATATAAGAATCCTGCTCACCAGGTTTCTAAAGACGAGCTCATGAAACTCTTCGAGTATCGTCCACCAGGCGTGGATAGCGCACCGGTATTCCCGCTGAACAACAAGCGCGCGTTGAGACTTTTCCGCAACGGCGACTGGGATCGCTTGTAATAGAGTAGGCACTGGAAGGATTCGGAGTCGAAGCATGGTATAGGCACTTCGATGATTTCGCCGAGCTCTCCGATTCCTTCCCGAACTTAACATTCCCAGCTTTCCATTTACAAGAGCTTTTTCGGAAGAAACTGCTTGGTAGGTCTGATCTCTCTCGGTAACCTTGAATAGTCCTCCGGCGGGCGCTAGAGGTCACAATTCTTGAGACTCTCCGCGAACAGCGGTGAAATCTTCATGCTCTTAGGGTTGGAATTCTGGGAAAATTGGGATGATGAACGAGTACTGAAAATACAGCAGGACACTGAAATGGGGAGCGACAAGATCGAAACAGACAAACCTGGCCGCACAACAATGAAAGAAATTTTAGAGTAACCCCTCTGTTCCCGCTAACTGTGCGTGCTAAGAGTCGCAACACAGATACTCAACTCGAAAAGTTACAGAGACCGTTAAACCTAAAGGCGACGAGCATGACGGTAGGATTCGACGTATAATCGCATCGTTATTGTTGGGTTAGACGAAGAAGGGCAGAAAACGGCTAAGGAATCAATGATTCAGCGGAAAGATGAGGATATGGCCAAGAATCCTATGCTGAATATCATTCGAAACCCCATGTGTTCGTATCATGTAATCTATCGCACAGCAGTATCTTAGGAAATTGTTTACTGCTCATCGGTCAATTCCGGGCAGTGCGACCTAGAGATGACACTTGTTATCAGGTGCCATACGTAACGGAAGAGTTCCGCAGGGTGCAGGCTGAAATAAGAAAGTAAGCATCCGTTGTTGCAATTACGAATCCCGTTCCCGGAACGGATTGCAATTTTCCGTCAGGAAGGAGAAGGAAAAGGCAAAACGTAAATTACTTGCGGAACTCAACGTAGGAAAACTTTCGCGAATGAGCACATCTCGTTGTTGGCAGATCCCGGTTGGTGCCGGCATGGATGATTATAGCATTTCTGGTGTTAGTGAAGAATGGTCCCCTGATGTCGTATTCTAGCTTAACCCACTCTTGTGTTACCCAATGAGTCTTTGTAGAAACTTTGGCCATGGCGGAAACTAGAAATTTCAACATAACAGTTCTTGAATACTTCCACAGTATGGCCAAGCAAAACGTATACGCCCCGCCAGCCTTCGAACGCGACCCATGCTCTACAAGTAGTGCTCATGTCAAACGGATATCACACATGAGGACATTTATTCGCTCATTGGATTTCAGGTCACATAATCATGGTTACCTTGATCTCCGTAATAATAATTTCCGCACTCACAACCACATGCGTCGTCGTGGCTGCCTACAGCGAAGTCCTACGAGTTGGAATATTGTAAGCACGCCAATGACTTTTAAATGTTGTGATCTCATGCCAGGTGGGCTATGGCGCTAGCGCTCGGATACTGCGCCAATCCGTACACGGCACTGCGAGTCCCGTTTTAGAGCAACAAGTGCAACGCACATGTAGCTCGTTCTGTAAGTTCTCCAATGGAGTTCTACAATCTGTGCTAAAAGCACGGTGAATCATTTCCGCCGTAGTACGGAGAAAGATCAATCGCCAATATTTGGTAGATAATTTGGTAGATAAGTTGTAGTCAAAAGCATTCGTTGTTTATCATGATGCTCAGTGCATCTTAAGTGCTATTTATGGCCAAGTGTTGTTGTGTTGTATTAAGCAACTATAAACCATAACACAAAAGCTAGTAGATCCAAACGTGGAAACCATGTCCAATATGAGTAACTACCTAAAAAATACGACTCGTCTAGAGTTGAAATAGGGTAGGCTCCTCGGGCTTTAGAAAGTAAATGAAATCTGTTCAAATAGAATCGATAGACGATGGTGGCACGTCAAAAAATATAATGAGTCACTTTGAAGGCTATCACACGAAAGGAGCACGTTGTCGACTCAAAAATCCTGGCACGAGCGATATCGAGAACCAGGAAGTCGATTCCCCTTGATGCCGTAGCAGTAAATATAAGAGGGGATAAGTACAGAAATAGGACTCCTATTCTATTCTACTTTGGCACACTGGATTTCACGAAGCGCAGTTGGGAAGCTAGGACTACACTAATGGCGAGAGCAAAAACGAATACATATAAGCGATTGAGCAAGCGATGGCAACGTGGATAAAAATGTTGCCTTATACGGCCATTACTAGTTCTATACAGTAAAAAAATAGACTTATCGAAAATCTCATATGAGAGGGCTTCTATGAAGCAGTACTAGGAGGAGAACTATTATCAGATGAAATAGTGTTGCACAATCCAAATGGATGACTGGGGATACCTAAGAGGGAGATCGAAATCGTATCCCGACGAGGATACTCACCAGAGTAAGAAGGGGCGTAGTTGCTGAGCTGGTGAACAGCAAGACTGCTAGATTGCTGGTCCAAGGGAACTGGGGTAAAAACTGGACTAGTTGAAGGCGTATCTGCAGTGCAAACGTCGACAACTGAGAGACAAATTAGATATCCAAGCATCACCAGAGTATAACAGTTGTTGCTGAAGGCCAGACGCCCAGGATGCGGCAGGGCTCCTTTGAAGATCGTCCATAGAGAAGAAGTTGGGAAGGGACCTTGGAATGACTAAACGAGCTCTACCATAGCAAGCATATAACAAACAGTAATGTTACGCATGGGGCCTAGGGCCTGGACTGGAGGGTTGTCGATAGGGACAGGTGCGTGGGTATTTTGGGGCCAGATGCGACTAGTAGGTGTGATGAAGTCTTGCTGATGAGAAGTATTCATATGAACCCCAAGCACGGAGCTGACCACATCACTTAGGTGCATAGCTGATATAATAATGAGCCCCAACCCTATGTGAGTTCACCTACCTTGTTGTTGCCTGGCAGTTAGAGAACGGATGGCATCGTCTCGAAGTCTTTGAGCGATTTCAGTGACACGCGCTGCTTCATCCGGCGGAAGAGTCTGCGGCTTCAGCGGCATTGCCACGGAAGGGCTTGCTCTCTGCTTATCTGACGAAGAACACTTTAGTTGGCCGGTGAGCCTCGGGCACTCAAACCTTTCTTCTTTTGGCCTTTGCTCGACTTCTTCTTGTTCTCCTTCTCACCAGCTTTGTTCGGGTTCTTAGCCCAAGTGGCACCGATCGTCCATCCCGTGCCGAAGCGATCATATGCTACTATCTGTGGGCAGACCCTTGCACTATGGCTCCGACAGATTAATTATCACCTGTTGCCTGTCGGCATGACGTTTAACATGTAGCGCACAGCTGGTGTGCGCGAAACGGACAAAAGCGAAACAACGAGATCGGCCCCACGAGTCGCGCACCACCTGAGGGTCACGCAGACCCAAAGATGCCGATTATTAAAAAGACTACCTTTGTGGATTCTACGCACCCGTCCTCACAGCAAGACTTCGGACTATATTTAGTCACTAACTGAACCAAATCCGCTTCGGAAATTTCGCGAGGAAGTCTCACGAACATTAAAGTACGCGTCGCTGAACCTGACTTGGACAAGAGATCATAGCGGTCCAAACAACGATACGAGGCGTAAATCGGGCAGCACAAGAGGAAACTATAAATTCTCTTGGAATTGTCATTCACATAGCCTCCGCATGCAGTGGGGTTTACGTCCAATGATCAGACTCACCTGGTCTATCCCCCCGATTCTCGTGGTCTTCAGATAGGTAGTCCCATCCATGAGAGCGCGGAGCTGATGATCTACTACGGACCATAAAAGCGCTGGGTAGAATAAGAGCAAGTAACGACTCACTAAAACGAGCAGTCAAGATGGAGGAGACAGACCAACACAACGCCAAAACCCGAGTAATTGTCACGAGGCAATCGTTGCAAAGACCATAGCAGGCACTAGCTTGCTACAGCACTAGGAAGTAACGACTACGAATGAATGCTCTCTGGTAACGATGAGGTAACGTTCCGTTGCGATCAATGGTTCTCTAGGGTAAATGGTACTACAAGTATAGTTAGCACAGTGAGCTGTCTAATGGAACAGAGAGAGGTACATTTTCAGTTCAGCAATAATCCAATATACGAAAGCGATATCAGCACTCATCTCGGACTTCATGAGGCCACTTAGCATTTCGTAAGCCTTCCACGGAGCCAAACATAAGACCAACATAAGGCACGACTTTACAGAGTTCAGGAACTATGCCTCTATAAAGCCCCTTCACGCCGTCTGTTCCTATGATATGCTTGAAACAATGCCATGCAGTGGCAAAGCGCTTAGGTCGACCGTGAAGACCGTCCATTTGCATCTGGCGCCGAACCAAGTCGATCGGAAAACAGAGGGAGCTGGATGTGAAGCCGCTTAGACAGCCGCTCGATATTGCCAGTATAGGCGGAAGGTCGTCTTCACCTGTGTATTGCTTGTACAAGCTCTTGACCGTGCCGAAGACCTGATCACAAAAATGCCTACTAGGAGATTCTCACTGAACTACCTCGAAATTGATTGCGAAGGTTGGCATGACGTAGCACAGAGTGGGCACTATACCTCGGTAAAACGCCCGGAAGCCTTCCTCTTTGTTAATTAGCACGAGACAATGACCAATGCCTTTGTAGTGGGCCGTTTTAGTTTGAGTGGCCAGTCGAGCCTTCACGACATCCAGAGGGTAGCACGTTATGCAAGCACATGCCCCTGCGGAGGCTCCGGCGGCCAAGTCGGCGAATCTCCAGTTCAGCGGGAAGAAACTCTTTACCCGATCCTGGACCAAAAAAGTGATACCGGCGTAGGGAAACCTATGCAGGCAACTGGCACCATTCCCCTTCCACATAGAGAAGAAGCCTTCCTCAGTTATCATCTTAGCAACGGACTCTAAGAGCCGCGTGTTGTTGGGTGATCCTTGAATGTAAAACTTATGTGGCCGCATCGACTGTACTTGCATCAAGATTGTTGTCCGACTGAGGGGGGCAGTGCAGGACTTGGCAATACATGCACCCAGACCTCCCGAAAGAAAGGACTTCGTTGCTTTCCACGTTTCATCATCAATTGGGAGGGTCGTCATACTCTTCGAATTCGAAGTGCGGGTTCAGTCACACCTTGCTTTATCGATCACCATGGCGCTCGCGATTGCTCAGCGCGGTTTGCAAGGTGTAGGCCTCGTTCTTGCCTTTCTTGCGTTGCGGTCCTCGTCTCGGGTCTTTTGCATTAGGCCCCGGTGTTATTTCGAATCGGGTTCCTTTTGTGTGATGGTTCTGAGCTCTCGCGTTAAGTTCCCACACACGGCCTGTCTTCTGGTGTTTATTTCGCGTGTCGATTAATTACCCAAGAGAAGACGAAATACAATATACGACTTGTAAACCGTTTCCTGTTCCGGTTCTGCCTCCTTGGCATATCTACTAGAGACGCTCCCTCTACCGCGGCTCATTGGTAGGGAGAACCCGTATCACTCGACATGCCGGGTGGCGAGCGTTTCATATTAGTCCCCTCGTTTATACTCCGCGATTGGTTGGTTGCAATCAACAGAAGGAACCCCAATTCACTGTATGGTAACAGTGCATCGATTTATTAATGTCCACCGGGAGCCCCCCAGTGAGCACCTGTTGCAGCGCAACCGATGTTGCAAAGTCATCACATCCGTTGGACCCTGTGGTAGCTCCATCAGCTCATCCCGAGTGGGGCTCTAATATAACCACTCGATGGAATGAAGAAGGTGGCATGTATTGGATTGAAGAGGAGATGAAGTCCAAGTTATCGCTTGTACCACTCACTGACCAGGTAGGGTATCTGCTTGCCTGCGTATAGCGCAGTTGCCAGGCCGCATTGGAAACGATTGCTCTCTTGGGGCGTCGTTTACTCGAAATGGATGTACATCAGCTTGAGCGGGCTGTGTATCGTCTGGGCACAGACAGGTGCCGAGAGTTCCTTGCAATCACTGAGAAAAAGATCCAGGAAAATGTACCGTTTGTTCATATGCACGTGTCTTCCCATCTATCCTTCAGGCGCCAGAAGACGCGCTCTTTCTCTACACACAGGACGGCAGCAACCGCGCTCGAACCCCAGGTGGAGTATTCTGGAAGATCATTAAAACAAGCAAGGGCGTCAATCCAGAGGACAAGAGGTGACCTGTCAGTGGAAGTAGGAGACACTTCGCCCACTTTTCGTCAGTTTCATCTATCGAGGCAACACTACGAGGCAGAATAAGATTCGCAGAGACAAAGCGGTAGGCTGAAACCATGTGTCCCATTGGTCCTACTGTTGGAGCTTCAGCGTATCGATCTCATATTCACCAATCTAAACAGCTTCGCACCAACCGATCCAAGAGTTCGGGCGGTAGGTCACCGAGATGGTTGGAATCCGTATCTTGCGCTATTAGATACGCGACATCGTAGCCAGCCTCGGCATGACCGAGACCACAATTGCAGAGCGACTGATCGAGAAAAAAGTAGATGAGCTTATGCGCCTCATGTGGTGCATCTGAGTATCCCTAGGGCGTCGACTTCGCCCGCGCCTTACTAGCCCAGAGCCTGGAGCTCTACTCTGACGCCTCCAAGGATCCGTCCCAAGTCGGAGAGAACATCTTGAGAAAGAAGGCCAGTGTAGAGATTGGTGACGCTGAGGATGTGCAAGTGAAGCGTAGGCATTCAGACCTTATCCTTCTTTGTGATTCGCGCAATCCAGGTACTCCGGGCGGCGTATTCGCCCAGCTAATTAAAGCCGATGAAAAGTAAGCATTCACATTACTTTTTACCAGGCGTTGGTTCTCCTCAGTATCAGTATTGAGGATAAGAGCTACATATTCGCTTTGTCCCGTGGAGGCAAGACCGTTACCAACCGACATCGCAGAGGCAGAGGCAGACCGGCCATGTTTACTAAGCAGTATCAGGACGCCTCGTGGAAGGCCTGTGGTGGAGTGGGCACACCTGGAAGGTCGGTGCTCCAACGATCTTTATTCGATCACCATGACTTTGCAGGTTTATTGGTGACATGGACTATCAGCAGCGCGGCGATGCCTTACCGGCCAGTATTCCTCCTCCGGAAGGAAATATGGCTGGCTTCATGATCCTCCCTGAAGGTGCTTAACGGGGGCTCCAGGATACTCAATAATACTTTTGATGGTAGATGCTCCAGAACGAGTGATCGTCCTCGAACTTGCCGCTGGACTGGGAGTGAATATGTCTCTGATCCACGTATTATTCAGCTCGCTATCGAGGTGCATATTTCATGCTCCTAGGTACATTTCCTTGAACGTCTTGTCGTAAGGAAGGGGGTACCAATCGCGGTGGAGCTCTACGAGGCTACTAAGGTAATCGTCCTGCTAAGGTGCCACTAGGAGTCTTCTGTATGGCAGAGGATTGAAAAGGAGTGCGGGGGTCGCCTCGGTGGGGTGGTGACAAGGCTGATCAAGGAAGATGCCAGGTGCGCCACTTTGCCGGGCGCTAAAGAAAGATTGCATTCGCAGGTTCACGGAGGAAGACGTAGCATTTATATACAACGTTGCACCGGCACAGGAGGCCAGTGCTGCCGCGCAGTCCAGTCCTATGAGAGAGATCATAAATACAGCCGAAGAATCAGTAAACCGCTCTCACCGCGTTCGCTCGCGGATGGATCTCGTAGGCACGCTTCAAACGCTTGTTGGCTGAGATGGAAGTGATGAACCGAATCTGCGTTGGGCTTAAGATCCATGACCAGCTCATGGCGGAGAGAATGATTCATAGGAAGGGACTCACGTGAGACTCGGGCGATATGACGTCTATTGTGCTTTCTGCGATTTACTACACAGGCGTCCGTCAGGTACACAAGCGCACTTTACGAAGCTGTGATGAAGATTGAGGATGCCGGGGGTATGTTGAGCGATGACGGTACGAGAAAGAGAACCCCTGCAGCAGTCTTTATTAAGCTTTTCAAGGAACAGTAATTGTAAGCCATACGGTGGTGTTATTATTTTCTGGTATTAGAGCCACGCCTGAAGAAATAGACTTTGTCCTGTCGGACACCATGTCTTGGTGGAAGAAGCCATTGGATCTCGGGGCCAATGCCGCGGCTATGGTCAGTGATCATGGTGCGTCTTGTGAGTTTACTCGCCTACCTCACAGTTGGTCTGTTCAGATGACGACGATCAGTACAACAGTGAAGTGGCCCGCACCTTGGCGGAGGTAGGTTCGAGTAGCTTTCCCCTCTCTGCGCACGCCCTTCACAGGGAATCCTGCTTGAGCTGGAGCGTCTGCGTCTGCCTGCATCGGACTGGATTATCGTCGAGCGAGCTGTTGAACGTGTCGGGCCTTCTGTCTGTCGCCGCATGCTCTCCCGAACTAAACGCTTCTTCGAGCGCGACTTCAGGGTAAGGTGGAAAACACACGGGAACTACCTGCCTGAGCTGCTCTTAGGCTAACGGTGGCTCAACTTCCCCGCATATGGAAACTCCTGGGAGAGTTTGGGCTGGCCTTCTGCTTCACAAGGCTGGGTAGTCCTCATCAGGCTTGGTAGCTTGTGGCTCCTATAGTCCTTTCCATCTCAGGGTGTCCCGCGAGGACCTCAACTACATATTCGGTGTAGCTACAGTGTCAAGAGCAGCAAAGGATCCAGGCGCTCCATCAAGTGGCGGACTTGTAGTTCCAGATGTGGTCGAGTGAGCCTCCCCGCTCCCACTGTTTTCATCCATGTCTTTAGGCCCCCGTCCAAGTCACACCAGCAGCTAGCCAAAGCCCTCACACTTGGGTTGTCCATGCTGACTATCACAGCCAACGATCTCGAGGTCACTGGCAGGGTCGTTGAACGACTTGGTACTGATGTTGCTCGGTAGCGACCATTCTTGTCGACCCCGGTTATCCAAACCCTTTCTCAGGGATATGCTTTCCACGACACAAAGGATTGAAGAGGACGGCGGAGAGATGTCCCGTGATGGAACTCGAAGGAAGACTCCATTGAACGTGTTCCTTAGTCTGCTCAAATTCAAGCGGGAACGTTTCGGGTAGCTGTTGGAAGTGTCCGACTATTTTCTGATGTTCCGAATGTTGTAGAGTGACAGACGAGGACATTCGTTACATCTTTGAGCACTCCAAGAGGCTTCGTCGAGATACTATCCGGGAGGACATGCACTATGTAATGCTTGCTTGGATCGATCTCTTCGTTTACTATCATTCTCAGGCCCCTTCATTATTCACGCCGATCCGGCCATTCTCTCAACTCGAAAAATCTGGCCGGGACAGAGACACGATCGACTTCATAAAGGTGAACTGCGAAACAATGGCTTCGTTGTACTTGGCATTATTTCTCCAGAGCTTTCTGGTTCCTGCCCTGCCGTGCCTTGAGTACATACCTATCCAGGATCCAAGATTGGACACTGTCATCGCAGGAACGGTGTTCCTCGGCCCCGCCAAGATTAGGTAAGGAAAGATCTCTGGAAATGGGTAGCTTGCTGATGTGCGCAGTATGGTGGAACGGGCAGTGTATACCTTCGGCTCGGACTGGGTGCACGAGACTTTGCAGAAGATCAACGATGATATGATGGCCGCGGAGGATTCTGACGTGAGCTCTTCGCTTGTTTGAGAAATGACCATGTTATCAGTTTTCCTGCACTAATGCTTTCAAGAAAGAAATCAAGGGGCACGGTACCATGGCGCAATATGAATTTGTGGTTGCTCAAGCGTGCGAAGCAAATGTGAGAACGCCCTACTGCTTGTAGACGCATTCGATCGCCTGCAGGTTCCTAAGCCGGACGAGCTATCAGGTTTCAAAAAAGTGGACTTGGCGCCACGAGTGAGTTTTGCCATTCGCTGGTTCAGTTGTTAGTCAATTACGTTTGCCATTAGCCTATTTCTACGTTCCGTAACTCACACGGCAAGGGCAAGGGTAAGGGAGGAAAAGGCAAGGGGAAGGGGAAAGGCAAGGGCGATGCTGGAAAAGTGAGGTCGGATAAATCCTGGGTGTCTAAGTGGGTCTTTCCTAGGGATGGGCGCGGGGCCGTTCCAACTGGAAGCACAATTATCAAGAAGAAGATCGCCCGGCTCCTGTACTGAGCAGGAAACGTGAGAGTCCTGAAAGAATGGATGAAGATGGATTCGTAATCCTTCCGAGGGTCAGTCGATTGCAGCTTCTCGATCAGGTTACTGTCAAACAACGCCGCGGTGGGCGTAAGTCTCTAGAGGCTGAAGGCGTAGAAATACGACCAGCCTTGACCATCACCAAATACGCTGACCACCTGGCGTCGGCGGATCAGGCTGAATCAGCGCAGCCGTCTCCGAACACACGGGAATGAATAATTGAAGTCGGTCTTTACTATCACGTATTATTTGCATGGTAACGAGCAGTGGTGCGATTGCTGGTGATTTTGGACTGTCTGTGTGCCTCAGAGCCCGCAACTAGGTCGGAGACTGGAACGAAGGCATGAGAATAGATTGTGCATGTTTCAATAGGGCAACAAGAAACGAAGAGACTTCAATGGCTTCGCGTTGTCAATTTAACGAGGGTGATGGCGCTGTACGGAAGCTGCTCACCAGTTGATTGTTTTTCTCACACCACGAGTATGACCAGGTCGTCTAGGGCATCAGATGCCTGGTTTGTGGCTGTTAAGTCTGGCTCAGTGAAGCGAGTTAATGAACTACTAGATTCCGGAGAGGCATCGCTTGAAGTAAGTGAGTCTTAAATATGACACCCAGTAGCTCTGGCGTGCTAGGCAGTTGACAATGAAGGGTGGACAGCGATTCACCATTGTGCAATGCTGGACTATTCTGAAATGCTGGAGTCTCTTGTTGCAAGGAAGGCAGATGTCAATGTCAGTAACAAAAGCAAGAGTAGGAACTTGGCCGCAAGGCGCGCCGTGATATTGATACGGAAATTAGGGACACCGCTTCACATTGCAGCCGACTGGGATACAACAGATTGTATGAAAATTTTGGCGAACAACGGGGCGAATATATCGAGGAAAGATTCGTGAGAGACCAGATATGTGGGCTCATAGGAATCACTCTTGTCAGGGCTGGGCGGACTCCGCTGCAGTATGCTTCAGACGACGCGCGAATGATCCTGAAGAAAATCGCGCAGGTGCGCCTGAAAGAACCGCATCACTTCGTCACTAGTGAGTTCGGTACTGTCTTCAGGCGACGGCCGAGTCACACTCAATCTTCGAGAGCGTTCTCGAAGACACACATGTTAACGGACAACTTTTCCGCAGCCAGTCTCATGATGGCGACTCTTTGAAGCCAACCACTCCGAAGTCCCACTTGGTAACTTAGTGTATTGAATGAGTACCAGAGGCATTCTCCTTTGGCAGGAGCTTCCAAGAGCTGACAAAGCCTCAGCGCTTCAATTCCATAGCGACAAACCAAGGAAGACATCGGACCCGACTCTAATGGCCTCTACATCATCTACGTATAGCGCTCCCCCATCTAAAAGGAAGTCTAATCGTGCTCCTAGAATAGATCGCAAGCAGCATTTGGAGAAGATGTTCCAGGCTTCGAGGGTGGGCCAGCTTGCCTTACATACCTATTGAGCATAATAATGGGCAGATGGGAGACCTTGACAAGCTCACAGAGCTGATGAAGAAGCAAGAAATTGACTTGAACATCCAGGATAAGGAAGGATGGACTGTCATGCACCATGCTAGCTTCATGGGCCAAAGCAACATAATACAGTAGGAACCAATTACGCGAGCGTATTAAGCGGAACACGAGTTGATGCCTGTCAGATACCTGCTGGAGAATGGGTTTGATATAGGAATAAAAAATAAGGTATTGCTCTCTCAAACGGCGCCCGATATGCCCAGTCTGACCTCAGTTCGGTCGCACACCACTACATCTCGCAGCTGAGTGGGACAATGATGATGTTGTGAAGCTATTGCTCGCTCGTAAGGCCGATATAAACGAGCCTGACAACGACGGTTGCACCCCCTTGGAATGCGTAAGTTACTCCGAGCCTTGCTTTACCGGGTACGATTTTGGTGATATCTCGCAGGCTGGAGAGGAATGTAGGATACTGATGGAAGATCAGTCATGGTTGAAGAGGGGCTCTTTGGGCACAGATGATCGGACCGTTGTAGCTACTGACGCGGCTTCACGAAATGGTTATAATGAATGCTACGTGAAATGCTGAGCATCTTTACTCTAGGATCGGTCGACCCCAACGCTATTATGAACTTCTCGATAGCCGGAGAGATATTAACGGGGAGTGATTGGGAGGTGGGTGTAGAGGAAATAGAGGAAGAGAAACTGCTGGGATCAGGTGAGGCTTCCTTGATGTCTGCGGCGGTTCTTTCTCTTTTTATTCCATAGGTGTCACTGCTGAGGTCTATAAAGGAACTTGGCGCGGCACCGATGTTGCCATTAAGAAGGTCAACTGGGCGATGGTGCGTACAGACCAAACGGCTTTTTTCCGAGTGCCGGTAACCACTCTCCGTGTAGGCCTCGGAATACGAAGCTACGAAGGCCGCGCTCGTCACGGAGCTTAATCTGATGTTGAAGTTGAGGCACCCTGGGATAGTCATGGTTATGGGGGCATGCCTTACCTCCCGTCCGCTACGACTGGTATGCACACTTCAATTGGCAATTGGCTCTAAATTAAGCACTGCAGATCTGCGAACTTTGCAATGGAGGAGCTTTGGACACCCTTCTATACAAGCATCCCGAAGTTGACCTGTCACAGAAACAAAAGTGGAAGATGTGCATGGATGTGGCTCAGGCGATGAACTACTTGCACACGTCGAAGCCCATGATAGTAGTACCTGGGCAAGCTCTCTCCTGCACTACTGGTGATCAGGTTCATAGAGATCTAAAGAGCCTAAATCTTCTTCTAGCAAATCCGGTAGATTAGGTTCTTCACGGGAAAGACCAATTTTTTGGCGTAGATTGCCAACAGCTACGACACACCTGTCCTAAAAGTGTCCGACTTTGGTCTTAGCAAGCTGACTGCTCAGGGAGGAGGATTCATGTCGAACAATGCCGGTAAGGGTGGACCCAGCAAGCTTTCGGTCGAGTGCTCACCTCAAGGCACTTACACCTGGATGGCGCCGGAGCTGCTCGAGCGACCGGACTTTTACACGGAGAAGGTAGGGAACCCCGTTTACGCCGGAAGGTGTCCTTCCTCCGTAAATATACCTCACATAGGTTGATAACTACAGCTACGGTATATGTATGTATGAGATACTAGCCAGAACGATGCCGTTTTCGGAGAAAGGTTCGGATTATAATAACGAAGTGATGTGGATTCACTGCCTTCAGGTTACGAGTCTCTATCAATCGCATTACATGTAGCAAAGGGCCTCAGGCCAGATGTGTCCCTCATTCCGGCTGGCACGGCAAGAGCAATAATCGAACTTATGGAGAAGGTGGGACACATAACTTTAACGCTGATGCATCCTCATCACTCAGTGCTGGCATGGTGAGCCGCAGGAGAGGCCGAGTTTTACAGCCATTATACAAGGTCTCCGTGAAGCTGTTCCAGCTTAACACTCCCCCCATGTTTGTCAAGTGTCTTACCAACGTAAACTATTCTAGATGTTGCGTTCTTGTCTGGGAGAAGCAGGCCTGTCAAAGATCATTGGTTAAAACATGCAATGGTTAACACGCAACGTTTCCGAACAGCCCCGAAGATTTGAAGGCACTCGAGAAAAACGTGGCATTTTCGTAACTGGCTTGGACCTGGGCGAGGACGATAGAAGGTGGGTACCATACTGTGATACCATATTAGATGTTCCTGCTAAAGGTTTAGCTTACCGCTCGTTGTCAAGCGGGAGCAGCCGAAGATAAAATCGGTCGACTATATGGAACATATCCTTGCGGTTAGAGACTCGACTTTTCCACCGGCATTCTCGTGGCTCCTCTCAGAAGCAAGACACAAGCTCTGTCGATGAATTAGAAGAATTGCGGAGACTTATATTTGGGACCAGGAGAAAGCTGGATCGATCTCGGAGTCAATTAGATGGTAATGCGGTTGATGTTAGCAGACAGACTGAACTCTCCAGCAGGTCTGCGCAAACATGTTCAATCGATGAAGTCTCTCCACAGTTCTATTGCACCGAGTATAGTCCCGCAGAGAGTAGAGCAGCAGGGACGTCTTCTCCAACGGTAAATGGGAAAATGGACGCTCAATCTTTTTTATGTATGGCGTCAGGATCGCGTCGTGTCCTCATATTCAAAGGCACCCGCGGCAATCGCGCGATAGAGCTAGCAGACGGGCATCAAACAGCGTAAATCATGGATTGCAGCAACACCAGGGCATTCGCTAGTGCCGGAAAAGCTATGTGTTGAGTTCCTGTAGTTGAGGAGTTAACAGTAAACCAAGCGCATCCAGTATTCACGGGTTCTACATTTTCCGGACTGCCAACGCAATATACTCCTCAGAGCGCTACATTTGATCTCAAGTAATTTATGTTAGTCTACGGCCTGCAATTACAACTAATAAATATAACAGTAAACCATTAATGGGACTGACACTATTATACGTATTCGGTAACCGGAGCAGTATTATACCAACACGAGGTTGGATCCTGCTAGCGGAATGATAACTCAGAAGGTGCCGTAGAACGACAGCATGCATGATAAATGGTGTAACTGGAGTTAAAAGACCTCATCGTCGTCGGAAAAGTAGTCCTGATCTAATTCTCCTTCCGAGTTGATATACCTATCTCGTTGACGGTCGAGGCGGTTCTGGGAATGACATTTCCACGGCAAGATTCAATGGTGTCCAATCTTACCCGATGGTCAATTTTCTCTAGGGCTTCAACCAAGCCATCTTCGCCAAGCTCATCGTCGTCAGTGATGATTGGCTTGCCAGGAACAGGATGACTAATATGGCCTGACCCGAACCATAAATTCACCCCCGCCTACCGCTGGGCTACTACCGATATCCAGACCGAGCTCCCTGTTCCTTTGGCCCTCAAAGAGAGCTTGCTTCTGCCTATGGAGCGTTTGGCATAAAGTGTAGCTAGTGGGATCAACGCGTTGTTCGAAAGGCTGTGCATAAGTGAAAGGGTCATATTCCCCCGTCATATCATCCATAGACGACATGCTATCGACGGAGCGTCTCCTCATAGGCTTGCGTTTCGGTTCATCTGGTCTTGGCGTACCTAAGCATGTCCGATTCCAGCAGTAGTGGGCACAGCATGTACCACTGACCCCCAATTTTGATATCATTGATATCCCAGCTGACATCTGAGTCACTATCGGACAATGGCTGAGGAATCATGTGTCAGACAGATAGCAACCTAGATGAATAGTACCAGATCTCCAGGATCTCCTTCGGCAAGACCGTCCATTAGAAGATCTTGCGACTTGTCAGTGTACTGGTGGTCCTTCATGAACTGTTGGATTGCCTTGAACCTTCGCACGCCGTCCTTCTTGAATACGATGTCGTTCGTGCCATCATCCTTTGCTTCCTCTTCGTCATCACTTTGCGCCCTGCTCCTCGATCCCGCGACCTTACTCCGAGGGTGACACGGAGACTTAGTCGCCCCTCGGCAATAACGGCGACTGCACTCTTTAGCAGTTTTCGTACCCACTGCTTTAGCCACCCGCTTCCAGAACCTGTGAATTCACGAACTGACTGATTTTCCTCATATTATGGATAACAATACACATTCCCACAGAACGCTCCCATTCTCTAGAGCCTCCCCTTATTACCCAGCTGTGATATGGCCTTCGCTATCAACCGCCTTATATAACATGTCAATCTCCTCCTTGGACCATTCATCTCTGGCAGGCTCTGCTTCGCACACTAAACTCTCAGTGCTAGAGGTTCGCTTAGGCCGAGCTTTCGCCTTTGCTTTGGATTTGGCCTGCGAATGCCCCATTGTACAATCAGCCACGATCCCATGTGTCACCTTTGCTTTAGGCTTCTTCTCGGCCACGCTAGCCACAGTCGATTTATCCTCTTCCACGGGCGCAGGCTTATCCAATTTGAGGATCTCTTCACCTACTAGTCTCCCAATATCAGTAACGCTAAGAATGTCTTCGTAGGAATGATCGCCATGCACGAACCTTCACAAGGGCTCTTGACTAGGGCTCGGCGAAGCGGGAGATCTTACACCACGAGTGCAACGTCCTCCGACTTATACTGTCCAATCTCTGCGACACTGCCTTCAATCCACCCCTCCAGGAACTTCCGCTCGATCCTCATCCCAACCAAAACCTTGACCTCTACAAGGGCGTCGATTTATACAAAAGACTGCTCAGGACTGTGGATTACCTCCCACTGAGAACGGTTGGAAGTTTCTGGGTACTTTCAATCGTTTTTTCTTCCGCCCTTTAGTAGCTGGAGGGGCCTAGGGGTGAAAGTCAGCCCACCATCGAGTACCCTCTATTACCTTCTGCAGCTCAGTGACAGACTCAATAACCTCGAAAGAGTTAATCCACTCGGCAATCGAAGCGTTCGACCTTTTCTCCGGTGGCCGTTCATCCCTCACGAAATCCGCCCCCTCTATTTCCTTCAGACTCTTGCGTCTAGTCGGACTAGCCGTCACATTCGAGCGTCCCCTATTTGTTTGTATGCTAGGCTGTCGTGGGGCAGTTTCGCCGTGGCTACCACCGACACTATTGTTTCTGCTAACCGTTCTCGACCCTGGTCGATTGTGCGTTGAGTGCACATGCAACATATATTGGTCGAACGACAGTTCGGCGCTTTTCTCCGTGCCCGTCGAGCCCCTATGCGGGGCAACAGCAGGAGGCAATACCGAGGTCGCCGAAGGCCTCGGTCGTTTTCTCGCCAGGGAAGACCTTCGGGATATGTGACTATCCAGGATGCGCGGTGATGGTAGCTCTTCCAGCCAAGGCGGAATACCACTGTCAGAGCTCCCGTAAGGGCGAGAGAAACTAACAGGCAAACTAAGAAAGGCCGGCAAAATATGCAGGAGGAGAAGTCGCAGAATATGCCAAATACTTTGCCGTGGCACGCGTGCTGTGGTAACATTGCACGCATGCGCACCGACACAATCCCACCTTAAAATGCATTTCCATCTGTCCCATGGCAAGCCGTCCTCGAAAAGTTCCATAACCCGTTGGTGAGGTCGTTCCTTACTCCCCCGAGAGGCAGCCTCGCAAGCTGACTCGGCCATAGCTTGTACGTAGGGTCCTCGAAGGCGGACCACCGAACCTAAACCAGGCTTCCCCAGAATGCTTCTAGAGAATGCCGCTACCCCCTCTTGTGACAACCATCTTCTCCTTGAGTACATGGACAATTTCGCTGGTAGCCCAAATGCAATGGCTTATAGCCTTCTTGCCGCTAGCATCCCATTCAATTTGCTTTCCTTGGATCACCGGCACCAGTTTCCCCTTCTGGCGAGCGAACACCAGTGCCCAGTTATACTGAGGGGAGCAGCAATCATCCACTATTAGTCACTTGGTCGCCTACAGCATACCAAAGGGAGCTGCTCCGTATCTGGGCTCATCTTCTGAGCACAAATGGTACACCGTCCATGATGAAGAGGCTCGCAATTGGCATGAGACTAAACGAGTTGCGTATGTTCCACAGAACTGCGAGATCAAGCCCCGTCCCGTATTACTGCGTGTCGACACGTTACGCACTTGTTGATGACATCACCGCCCTTCCCGCAAACAATGCAGAAGTTATAGTGCATTGGCACTTTATCCTTCGCATGCCGTTCTTGAGCGCACGTATCGCACATCCAACGCCGAATTTTCCTGGGATCGCATCGGAGAGGGGGATAGGTGCATTGTGGATGACATCGGAACCCACAGCTGTGGCACCGTAGAATCTAATAAAGAATTCACAAAGCCCGCACAGAGATCCTACCACTGGGCACTTGGCGTCTGTCAAACCCCAACACCGCTGACATTGAATAACCCGTCCTAGCTCTCCTGCCTCCGCGGTGAGAGGAGGGCCGATGGCCATTGCAAAGATATGACCACCTTGCAGGTGAGACAATCTGAATGCTTGACCAGACGTTGAAGGTAGTCTGGAGCCAATAGCCTAGAAAGCTTAAAGTACTTCTATTAGCATTCCGAGCACGACTCTTTAATAGAGTCTTGGTCCCATGCGGCCTAGGCTATACCTGTGCTCTTACGGCAATTAGCGCCGCACCTCTGACTCTTCCTTTGACAACAACCAAACTCGAGAGTCACGAAAATGAAACAGTCGTGAACGACACACACCCGGCGAAAGCCGTCACTCTGTTTAATCCTACACGACAAAGCATGATGCTTAGTTACTAATACTAGAATCGGTGGTCCGAGTATCCTCCAAGCCGGCCAAAAATCGTCGTATTGCTCGGCAAAGAAGAGGCTTCACTTTGGAGAAGATGCCCACAGGAAAAGGCTTGTCATTATATCTGAGAGATACGAAGTCGTTGACAATTACGTTGATCGTTGCTCGGCACCTGATCAAGCACTGCCACATGATCCATAGCGGATAAGGTGGTTCGGCCTGAAGAACGCAGCACGCCCAGGTGCAAGGCTTGTATATCGCTCGATCGGCAAGCTCTCGGTCACACCATATTCGTCGGGCAGTCGTCAAACAGAAGCTCCCAACGAGCCGAATGACTGCACCTGGCAAAGAACACGATGAGAGAGGATATCGATACCATAGCAGCACGGTCTCCCGAATATCGTTCTATCGATTATCACAGATCTTTCAAAGCCCACTTGACGCGAACTTTAGAAGAAGGGCTCAATGCTTGCTGAAGATGCAAACACTCACCGTCAGAAGTTCGAATCATGCTGTCCATGGTCCAATTGATAACTTCGCCTTGAGAGAGGTAGATGCCCATTCTAGAAGCGGCACCGCCTCCATCACGCACCACTGTTTTACCAGTAATCAGCATGCGTGTGCGACCATCACAATGTTCGAAAACAGGACTCCAGCTGAACTAAGAGCGCGAGCGCTTGAAACACGCAGTGCCTGTCATGTCTCACCAAGTCAAGGGCCCTCTCCTGGCCTCTCTTGCAGTGCCAGCAATATCCATCTGTCATCCGACCGCACCCAAAGTGTGCCTAATCCACAATGGTCGCGAAGCTAGCCTTCGAATAAAAGCTTCGTTCCTACTGCATAGCGGCATCCAGCGCAGTAGAGAGATAGTCCATCGCCAGCCTTCCCACATTCACAGCAGTAATCATAGTGGATTGGCAAACCACACCGCCAGTAGTTCTCCTGCGCACAGCCCTCACAGACCCAACCTCTGTGGTCGCATAGGGCGGTATTGAGTTCAGGGAAAGTGCACTTTTGATGACATCGAAAATCACAGAGACAGCATCTGATGACCTGAAATTAGAAGTCAGCGAACGACGGTGCAGCAGTTCAGGTATCGTTATACTTTCCCTTGCCTCGCTTTCTGATTACGGCAAACTTGACATACACGACCAGAGTGGCGGTATTCTTCAAGTTTTTCCAACTTCGTTGACTGGACGCACTCTTTTCCGTGTCTGGTTAAGCTCGTCGGTGGCCTGCCCAAATTCCCCTGTCGTCCTTTGAGCCGTTTTGGCAACGGCAGCTTCGATATTTCGTCCTTTCCAATCCTCGACTTCCTCCTGTAGGGTGTTTTTAACTTTATGGGCCGAGTATCTAACCGTTTTGGCTCGCTGAGTTCAAGGTTGACCATTAAGTGCAACTCTGCGAAACAAGCAACACAACCCGGCCGCCTCTGCTCGGACCCATTCTCCTTAAACGAAATAATGTGTAATCTCTTAGACGGGAATCAACATGATTACGAATATATGCCCCACTCCCCAACCCCGACCAACGCAAAAAGATGGCAACTTAAACTCGATTAGTAGTTGTAGTAGTCGAGAAGGATTCAGTAGTCGTACTTCACTATGGAGACCTCATATGGCGACTCCGTATTATTAATATGTAAATAAAATCTTTTGATGGTTGTATTCACGAAGAGAGTGTCCCAAAAGCCCACATTCTAGTTGTGGCATACTTGTGGGACAGGCTCTTGTTGAACATAGGAAAGGCGATCAGTTGCGTGATACTAGGAAGCCATTTAAGTGCACCTGAAAAGATGGTTGCTCAATACGACAGAATAGCAGAAAACTACCTCTAACTTTTGACAAGCCTACACACGCTCTTATGTTTCGGCCAATCTTTTTTCTGGCAGGTGACGCCGCAGTAATACACATGCTTGCATCTCGAACAGGCTTTTGCATTGTTGGCCGAGCGGCATACAGAGCAGCGCTGCATGGCGTGTGAAGCATTAGGAGTACTGGGCGCTGTGGAAACTGCTGACGGCGCGCCAGTGCTACCACCAAAAGGATTCATAGGATTTCCACCCATCCCGAAACCACATTTACCAATTCCCATCAACGAAGCCAGACCCGCTAAGTTATTCATATCGTTCATCATGTGATCAAGTCCGCCGAGCCCACTGAGCACGTCATTAACCGTCGGTGCCTTATGCCCTCCAACGGGCTCGCTCCCCGCGGTAGAATAGAGAGGGAAGATAATAACCGGCTTGAGGCACCTCCTCCATGAGGGAGTCGAAGGCAAAATCTTGTAACGTAACCACGAGCGCCAGAATATGTCGGCTTCCTTGCATGACGATTTCTTGTGAGGTTTAAGAGAGCCGCAAACGCACGCTGTGTCCTCTGGAACGCCTCGACTAATAGCGGCGAGGGACTTGGCGGCAGGTATGTATTCCTGCTTCCAGCACTCCACGGTATCCTTCTCAGCAGTGATATGCCTCAAGCCGTCACCTATGCCATTAACCGTCAGGGAGAGGTCGCTGAGGTTAGCATCGTCGGAGGTGACTACACCACCCCTGAGAACAGTACCATAATTACAGTCGTAGTCCACACAGGTTGCCAGAACGAAGATGATCTCAGTATCTCTGCCGCGACCAATACTGAACAGCGACCGATCATATCCATGATCAGGGGATGAGACATCCTCATTCGTGGCAAAATAGAATTGGAATAGAGCCTCGCGTAGTAGGAACCTCGTGGTGATATTAGTGCGAGCACTCGGTGGGATCATGCGGCCCCTCAAGCTCGGGTTGGCCCAGATGAACGGTGAGCCCGGCACCCCATTTCTGAGGGCGTCTACAAAGGTATCAGGTACTCTCGGGATATCCGTCACCGCGTTAGTTGCTATGCTGACATTGCATCGGGGAAGTGCGTCAGCAGCACCGCGACCGAGGGAGGAACATGCCGTCGCCGGAATCATCACCTCCACCAAAGCGGCTTCCCTGCCTTTACGTAAGCGAACATCTTTCTCTGCAGCGTCAACAGGTAAGGATAACGAGACTAATTTAGCAGTACCCAGGCGCACATCAATTGTATTGCTGCATGTGGAGCTCTTTTCCGCTTTAGGGTTGCTACCGTCTTTGAGCTTCTTCGCATTTTCAGAACCACTTAGTTGCAACATAAATTTAACCACCCCATCGGCCAGCCATTCCCTCCTGGTGACTTTCACAGCGTCGCTGTCGTTAGCATCAGGGTGCAGGGCGACAGTACACCCTCTGAGGTTCTCAGGGGCCGATACACCCACGAGTGAGACCGGTACCGATATCTTGTTGTAGGGGGGGTCAAGACATTGTAGTTCGATTGCGGCCCTTGTACCTTCAGCCAAGGCCTGTTTAGCTGGAGCAGATACCATCGAATGATAAAAGCCATCTTCCATGAAGTGTGCAGGGAACTTCTGCAGTGACTGCCCGAGACGAACCACCAGGTTAACGAGGTGGTGGTCTGGAGAGGGCGTCATTGCCCTATCTTTTGTCCAATCCCTACAGGTTTTAACGGTTATTTCTGCGAGATCCAAGACTCTTTCCGCTCTAGGGTTTTCACTTTTAAATCCACTACGAAGCGTCTCCGCATATACTTCAGCATGCATTCCATTAAGGGCGGAATCACCAAAGAGTCGTTTCATACCCGATGGAACTTCTATCATAACGCCATTCAACCGAAGCGTGGCTTCGACCAGTCTCACTGCCGTGCCAGGACCGGCCTCTAAGTGTCTGGTCTCGCTACAACAAAATGTGATGACTTCTCTGAGTGCTGTCGCAAGGTTGGGAGAATCACCAAGAGACACTCTGTCAAAATCCCTCGCACACCTGCGCCAACGGATAGGCAACGGCGCCGTTATAGTCATGTAGGCTCGAGCGTTATCAAAGTGACCTCGGATAAGCATTCCAGAGAGACAACGGGTCGGCGCTAGAAGCTGAGTCCAAGTGAGTGTCACCAACGGACATAGAGTCCAATCGAACGCCCAAAACGAAAGCAACCAGCCATATCGGAGCACCACAAAGACACCGTTCAATAGATTCACCCACTTTGACCGATAGAGTCTTCATAACGTCTGTTGCAATAGTAGCCCGCGGGTTATCAGTGGTCTCGGCCAGCAGCGGACTACAACAGAGTAAGAGAGGTAGCGCCCCAGTATTATCGCTGATGTTGGAAGTGTCGATGTAGTCGAAGCGCATGGGAGCATCAATTCGGATAAATACCCGCTTGACGTCCTTGACTTTCCCGAACACAGACGGATACCAAGCTATGGGTTCAGGGTGCAAAGCGTCACATAGAGCAAATCCATCACCGCAATGCAGGACCAATTTATGCTTCCGAGTTTTAAGGGCAATCGCTGTGGCTTCAGATCGTCTCGCGAAAATCTCGAAGCACCACTGGGGCGCTTTGATAGGCCCGTGCACCGGGCGTATGAACTTGGTCTCAGGCTTCTCCATGCCCTCAAAAAGCGCTCGAAGCTCATGCGAGACCGAGTTGTACGGATGCGCATGGTAGTGAATCCTCCATATCTTGGCAATATGATGCGCAGGTGCATTCTCCAAGGGAGTATCCAGGGCCTTTTGCAAGTCGATGACGTCAGGGAAGAAGGTGGGGTTCACGCAGCTCCTGGATCCAATGGCACTCGGAGACAATCTGCGATCGATGGAGCATATCTTAGATAAGGCTACAAAACCCTCATCGAAATACTTCTCAATAGCGGTAGCATAGTCGTCCCGGCCAGCGAGGTCAGTATAGACGGAAGCTGCTGGGGGGAGATCACCAATCTTGCCCAGAGCTTCTGAAAACCGATGCCGAATAGCTCTCACACGGTCGGCTGCACCAGCGACACCGAATGCGCCGTCTTGCAGACCCTTCTCCCACCACTTCATCAACTTCAAGAGGGAACCAATGTCACCACTGACGTACACACCGTGCTTCCCCAGAATGTTTTCACTCCACGCGTCCATGTGCTCCAACATGTTCGTGACTTCGGTAATAGCAGTGGCCAGCTCTTGGCTACAAGCCTCGCTAACGAACATACAGTTAAGCAGTTCCCACGCGACCACTAGGTTTTCAAAGGGAACCTTGGCATCATTATGATTGAGAATGAGGTAGGAGTGGAGAAGCGAGCGAGCGATCAGACATGGTTCAATGTCGCACCCGACGACGTGCAGAGGAGTTTCTCGCCACAAAGGATCCTTGCCGCAGCCGTCCGCAGTCTGGTTTAGATGGAACGTATAAGTAATAGAGGATAGGTCACTGCATCCAAGCAACAGGGCCCGCGTGGGTACCGATGCATTGCGTGACGTGACACAAAGGTCGCGAGGTGGCACATTGGCATAAGGATAGAGATAAGTGAAGCGCCCCACAATAGGGCATGATGGAGAGAAAGTCAGGCGGATATCAGGAGTGGAAGCCATAAAGATTCCAATGCTCACCGCACTAACTGAAAAATATCACTGTCAGTGGGTTCCTACTAGGAACATCTTAGCGAGTTTCTACCAAGGAAGGTGTATCCGTTACTGTGCCGAAGAACACCTCCATCAAAAGGACCGGAACCAAACCCGGCATACTGCTATCACTACTGACGGTTTACACGATCAACGCCCCTAAGGAATAAGGGTCTCTATTGCCCTTGTTCGAAGGTTAGACGAAAACACTTGAGCGAAGTTCAACCCAATGAACTGTGACCCAATGCTGCCCCTACTCTTTAATTTAATATAAACGCAAGAACGTTCGTGGAACAAATCGCTCGAGCGAATGCCACATAACAAATGGTGGCAACTTGAAATACCGAAACCGGAAACCCGGTACCGATAATTCCCAGAAACTAATAGGAATCTGAAACTCTACGTAAGGCAAGTGATAGCAGTAGGCTATATGAATGATAGGGACGATGGTCGGGCTATCGCTGCTCGGTCTGCCAGTGCGGATTCTCCCACCACAGGGGCTGTTGCTTGTCTGAGAAGGAAAGCGATCCGCTACAACGGGCTAAGTGCAAAAAGGTCCAGACTCACCACTCTCAATAGGCTTCAAGTAGGGGCGACCACGAATGTGATCCGCAAACTTCTCCGCCATCATCAACGTCGGTGCGTTCAAGTTACCCGACGTCATTGAAGGCATTGCGCTAGCGTCCACTACTCGAACCTAAGATGCACTATATGCACTAAACGGTTTACGTTTGGAAACACACATTTGACGCTCCATAAAGGCGTCCGTGCTCATCAACGACCTTCCCCATAGCTGCGGTGCCTGCAAATACGATACCATGGAGCTGCTAGACTTTAGCCGGGCAGCGCTTACATGACAAATGATATGCCGAATGACTGGAGTTTTTGATCCACTCGTCGCAAGCTTCATCACTGTTGAGGTCGAGGTCCGGGCCCGGAGCTAAACGGCTCTCCATGTAACTGCGAATAACTAGTATATACCGACAATTCAAACGAGATCAAATGTAGGGTTCCAGAAGGATCCACGCGGGAACGTGTCCCGCTCTTACTAGTCTTTGAACGCGGGCTGTTCCATAATTTCAATAGTTCTCCGCAACCCCTCCCGCATGTCTTTCATATCCTCCTCGACAGCTAGGAAGTTAGGATCGATCAGGGGCTCATCTCGAGGGTCCTTCGACACCAACTTGATGGAACCCCGCGACTGGGGACGCATAGTTCCTCCATGAGCTTGGTAGCCATGATGTGGCAAGAAGTCGAGCTGACCCACCACGCAGCCAGGAATGAAGTGGTACTGGAAGTCCGGGTGTCGGATACCCGCTCGTGTTCGTATGAAGCCACCGGTGTCGAAGTGGTTCGATGCTGCCAATCCCGTACCCTTGAGGAACCATTCTATTCCAGTGAGGGCCTTAAGATGAGGATATCGCCACGTGGCCACCGGGTAGAGGCTGACGGGCTTCGAACAGAGGTATTGGACATAGAACTCCAAATGATCCTGTAGATTTTGCCCGACATTTTGACTGGCTATCACTGGGTCAATTGACAGAGACCTCAAGTCATCTGGATCACCTACGCCCGACAAGTTCAGGACCTGTAGAAACTATGATATCAGAGTCGTCGAGGCATACGTGATTTTACCTGAGGAGTTCCCACTGCTCCCATTGCGAGGATTATCTCTCGGCTAGCTTTCACGTACCGCAGTTCACCAACATGGTCGATGTACCTATCATACGGCTTCCGGTGATAGTTCAAGTCCCAAAATTAGATGCTACTCGACTCCAACGCAGCGCTTCTCAGCGCCATCCGGAGATGGCTCCCATACCAGACGATTCACCATCGCTTGTGTAATAACCGAGCCTGATGAGGCCAACATATATCACTTTCACTGGCTCTATCGAGACTCACAGTTGGGCTTCTTGGAGGCCTCATTCAGGTATGCTAGACCAGCATGACATCGCTTCCCATCTGCGGTGACCTGACACAACCGCAGGAAATCAACTGTATCTCAGTTCTGCTTACAGTCATATCCATTGGGCCGAATCCTTCCTGTTGTTTGCCATTCATATCTTCGGTGTAGGGATACCCAGCCTGGATACCAGCGTCGACGAATGCCTTGAATAGCTCATTCCCAGTTGCGCCCCGTCTAACGTACACAGGGCCGCTGCCACCGCGATAGCTACAGAGGGAGATAGTAGCGGAATAGAGACCAAGCTTACAGATTCTCGCCGAGCTCGTGCGTGGTAGACTTTTTGAAATACGGCAGAACTTCGCTATAAGACCACCCCGAACAGCCTGAACCAGCCAACCAGATGAAACGGTGGTCCGCCAGGAAGCGGTCTACCTTCCTCAGAAGCCCATCGTTCGAAGTCTAGGGCGTGACCGCGGACGTAAACCATCGCATTAATTCCGGATGACCCGCCTGAAACAAGCAACACTAGTTTTGGCACTGACCCGCTGTACAGGCAAGATAACACATTAACAGTATAAATGACATTGCTAGTACAAACGATGCAAAGGGTGTTATCTGCATCGCGGCGGTTTCGATTTTTATGGGCTGGCGTCGATATGAGCGGAGACCAATTGTGTACGGGTTCGATACTTCAGGCGTATGGCTCAAAACGTCGGAAAGAACAGCGAGGGCAGTGACAAGATCCAGCCCGAATGTATCCTTGAGCGTCATCACGATTGCATACCTTCACTAATAATATTACCAGTCATCTTTCCCCTAGGTTCATGTAGGCGCCGGTTATTCATGTGTTTCTGTGGTACTGTATGATAGTCCCAATTATATTTCCTGTTCGCCAAGTTGAACGTAAGAGCAGCAGGCATGGCAGCCTTCCACCAATCCCAGGTGCCCTTGTGCCACCGTCCTGCCTCGATCACAGCCACCTACCAAGCTAGCCTACCGCGACCCCCAGACAGATAGTACCTTAACGTCGGGATCCTCGGAAAGCCTTTTGGCCATGACGCAGCCAGCTGATCCAGCCCCAAGCACAATATAGTCGAAGTGAGTAGCTGCAGCTACGGAAAGGCACCGGAGGGAGGATCGCGATAACATGTCGAAAAATGCCTGCCCAGAATTTCCCAACGATGAGCTTACCACACACCTCGCCCGTTTGTCATACAACACACAAATTTGTTCTCTGTGCAACGTGCTGACAGCTTGATTTCATCAATCAAAGATACAGTCATATTTGTTCACTCGCTTTGATGCGACTGGGAGCAACAATAACGGTACAACAAGAAAACCGTGAATCCACTAAAACCCAGTAACCAAAACGAAAAGGAATTATACGTGAGGGTACCTTACAAACGCTTTGCAATTTTTGAAAAGCGAACAACGAACAACGAGTTCATTCAACTACGAGCAGGCATGCACCTCCGACTCTGCGAGGAGCTGCTTAGTATGCTCCGGCCTTTCGGGTGAAGCATCAGATCCGCCACGCTTACCCAGGCACCCACAACAGAATACGAGCTTCAAGGCCCTGGCTAGCCTAGCTACGGATTCGCATACCACTCTCGTCACGAAGTCCGTTGAGCCTCTGTACTGGAGTAAATCGATATTCAGTGTGCCGTCCTTATTAGTAAGATCCCTTAGCATCAGCCAGGTAACAGCGAAGCTCGCTATGGAGCTTGTTGATGCAATCATGATAGTGACGACAATCTGGTACTTGGCAGCCGTGAGCGGGTCAGCACCTCCTAGAAGCTGTCCGGCCATCATACCAGGAATAGCGACAAGGCCGACTACTGCTAACGTGTTGAGAGTTGGCATCATACCGACGCGAACCGCCTCCCTATGAATTGGCAGTATAACCTGCTTCGGGTCCGCGGATAGCTCCATCTCAGCCAAGATCGCTGCCTTCTTGTCAACTAGCTGAGTGAGCAACCTATCAGATGCTAACGATATTGCACTCATGCCATTGTTTGTAAGCATTCCAAGCATGGGGAGATAGTACCGAGGATGCCACCACTCCGATCCCAGTGACAGGACAAAGTTAGTCATGATTAGGGCCATGGGAAAGCAGCTGGTTGTCATCGCTACTATAACGGTGGTGATGAAACCAGGATACGTGTGTTTAGGCCTTTGGTATGCCTCAAAGGACGCCACGCCGAGCATGAATATAGTCATTAGGACCACAGGCCATATCTGATCGCTGGAGAAGACCGTAGCGAATAGCAGGCCCAGCAGGAGAAGCTGGCAGACGCATCTAATGGCGCCAACAACCACTCTCCAGTGAATGTCCAGCTTCATGTAAAGAGATATTATGACGTTGACCGAAAGACATGCCGCGGCTATGCCGATTCCGCCAGGTGATATAGGAGCTGGCATAGAGACTGGAGTACCCTAAATGTAAGTATCACTGTTGAATGATGATAACCTTAAGCATAAAGCTGCGGCGCTTCATACTATAAGGTACCGAAATACTTCGATCCTTGTGTAATGAACCCGACGTCGACGAATGTCTTGGTGCCTCGAGGTCAGAGTTAATCGAAGCTCTCACAAACGCAACAGCGAGCAACCGAAAGACACGAATCATCAGCATTACCATGAACTACGAAAAAGATGAGATTAACCGTGGGAATGTCGACTCTATTCACTGGAAAGCCTTCGCCATCCAAGTCGGGCACAATCTCACTGGGTGACCCCGAAGACGACACACTCTGCAGATATGTCCTTCGCTCGAGTGAAACCTCTGGCTTTGACAGCCAGCAACTGTACCTGTGGGACCGTAGAGAGCCGCCGAGAATGGGTGGAAGAAACACTACAGAATTTATCTTCAGGCATGCATTCACTTTCACGCTTCTTCTTCAGCGCTTCCAGCTCGGCGTCATCCATACCACACTCCTTTCGGCAATGCCCGACATACCCGCACATTTCGCACACGTGCCAAGCGGCTACATGAGTGTGGGGATCTAGACAACCCACGAGCGAGCACCAAGCTAAGTCGCAGTTCTCAGGGGAGTCCATGTCGATGGTGGATTGGTTTTCGGGAGATGCTGGGTTCGATGTGTCGCTCTCCTGACTAGCGCGGCGCTGCCGCATCTCAGCGAGCCTTTTCTTCAATCTGACGAGCTTCCTGCGAGCATCCACCGTATCGATCCACGGTATTCCGAGGCTCTCGGCAACTAGTAACTCTTGCTCGATGAGTACCATGGACTCTTCGCTCCTGAGGAGGACAGCAACGCAACGCAACTCATAATCAAAACGGTGCCCAGAATTGGAAACTGTACAGTTGTGATAATAAGACACCTACATAGCTCTCTGAAGTCTATCCTTGCACTTGTTAACCTGCTTCTTCACTTCATCATCCCAGGCACTTTCGCGATCTTCTCCCGGGTCCTTAGTCGGCCCAGACAAGCTTCTCGTGAAAATCTTAGCAGGCTTGTCAACAGAAGCGAACAAGTCAGCATCGTTCTGCGGTCAAACCACAACTGGGAGGGCACCGACGATTGGCTGTGGTGCCACGCGGTCTTACCTCCTTAGCAGATATAGCCGCAGTCGACTGGAATCTTCTAGGATCCAGTCCCCCAGCGGCTGGTGTCGCAGTATTGTTCACTGCCGGAGGATTAGATGCAAGCTCATGAAGCATCTCCTCGCTTGGCTGCAACTCCCAGCGACTTAGTCCAGCAGTCCTGCCTTCTTCTAGAGCCTTCTCCAAATCTCCCTTACCACCGCCGAACATAGCCTTCTGGATCTTCAACCTCGCATCACTCTTTCTGCGCTCCGCCATTCTAGCATGATACTCAGCTCGTTGCTGTGGGGAAGCATTCGTTGCCAAACGAGAGGCAAAACGATTTAGATCAACACCTCTACCAGTTCTCATGTCATAGTTCTTCACCTTTCGCAGTCGACCAGAGGAGGCCACGACTCTATCGCTAGGCAGCTCAGTAGGGGAGTCATCACCTGCAGAGCTGCTGGCACCAACGCTGGTTCTGCGGCTTGGTGTAGTGGGGTCCATTGAGCTGTCAGAGGGCAGCTTTACCACCGTAGGAGCTGGCTTGGTGACATCCACAATTTTTTCGCGCTCCTTCAAAAGGTCGTTGAACTCGTTTCTCCACCCCAGCATATCAACCAGCTTTTCAACACCAGAGTCACAGTCGGATTCCATCCATATGTCCCTGTAATCGCAGGGGCCGTCAAAACTCATAGGATCAGATCCGGCCCCAGGCTGCTTCTCTCGGTTAACAAGAAGACGCACTGTCGTATCGGGCACGTTCGACACAAGCCTGTTAAATGGCGCAACCTGTGAAACAAAAACTTCGAACTGTGAAGCGAGCCGCCTTGGAAAACCACCTTTAGTGACGTTCCCATGATAATGAGCAAATCACAGGAATCGAAGTCCTTCTCCATAAGCGTATGGAATCTTCGAGGTAACGACTCTCCGAAGAAGACAATGTCGGGCTTGATTAAACCGACCTGAAATAAAAGATACTGCATAGGTAGTTTGGTGAAGCTTACATCCTGGAACCCCTCCGATGGGTTGTGGCTCTTCGAATCAGAGCACGCGTCGCATATAACCGGGACATGTCCGGCCAAAATCGCGTCTCGGACCTGAGTAACTGAGCTCTTGATACAAGAGCCTCGCGAAGCTGGTTACGTCTGTAAGATTTGCCACTGCCCGGCATTTTACACAGCTTGCCGCCGAGAAGGTTCCGTGAGCCTCGACCAAATTTTCATCTTTCACCTGAGGGGGTGACCAATCAGCACGACCCAGATTGCGCCATAGAAAGCTTACACCTGCTAGGCGCTCAAGGCCGTCGATATTCTGGGTATACATGCGGTGAAGTAAACCCTTCTCTTGTAGAAGGCGAACAAAGTAGTGCGTAGGAGTAGGCCTGAGCACAGCGCTCACTCCAAGCATTTAATGGATAACTTCTCCGGGGACCTATGCTGCCCAGTGGGCCACAAGTGCTTTGCGAAATGATAGAAAGGATATGGATTCTTCTTGAAAAATTCCATCGAGAACCTGAAAATTGTGCTGAGACGACCAAATCCCGGATGCTTACATATCTTCCGGACGACCCAACTTGTAAGATTGAAGATTATAGTACAGGCCCGAGCCCGGTGTTCTGAAATCGGGGATACCAGCGGACACCGAGATGCCTGCGCCAGCCATGACGATGATCCTAAAGCGACCTACTTTACTTGGTGGGCATATATTTACTACTTTTTGCCGCATGCGTCTTCTCCTGTGAGTTTGCCCTTTAGCGTTTCTTGCCACTTGTTGACAAGACCTTCGATAGTTACGTTACTTCGATTACCGAATACATTTTGTCGGTGAACAGGTAAGTCTGTCCAACACCTGAATGGGCGTGACGATAGCGGTAAAGTTTACTCCATCTTACCTGGGATTCGGCATACCTTTCCTGTACAAGCGGCGCAATATAGCAGCCATGCTCTCGATCTCCCGAGGGCTCTTGCTCATGACCTGCCGAAATAATGCTCACTTGAGGTGTGCCTTGCGTTCAATAAACCCGGAAAATCTTGAAACGTGACACAATGGAGACAGCTAGTATTACCAGTCCGAAGGCCATCTGGAGTCGTGTGTCGTGCTGGGCGGCAAACTCGGACGTTTTGCATTTGAAGCACCAAAAGGTCTTCTTAGTGATCGAAACGGCAACGCAACACGGCGGGCCTGCCATCTCTGAGGAGAGCCATGGGCGTGCAATCTCACTGGACAAAGGGGCTCACTGGAACTTTCTTCAAAATGATCTTGCATGTGGCCTTCGGTCTTAGAGCCACAGAAAATCTGAGATGCAACCAAGTCATCTGGCAGCTCTAGCTAAGATTCTGGTCACGTTCGCGAGGTAAACGTCAGTACACGGGAAGGCTGTAAGTCTCGAATCGGGACGGCACGTCACAAACCCAAGCTGACATCAGCCCCGAACGAAACCAAGCGATTATGACCTGATAGCACCCCAGGCACAGCCATCTGATCTCATCTTTATCGCTGCATACAGAGCAGGCGACTTCGAAGGTCCAGCCAGTTGGCGGTCCGCGGACTGCATCAACGAAGCAGCGGCATTGAGGTTGATTACGGAACATAAGAGCTAGTACGACAAGGCAAACAGCGTTCCAGCTGCCGGAGACCCCGACAACCACTACGCGACGCTGATGTACAGAGATCTACGGGAGTATTCACGCAGTAATGCAAGCACAATACCGGTTGTCACAAAATTTTCGATAATGCGACGATTATGGAGAAGTGAGTTCTTCCGTTAATGAGTGTTTTAACGCGCGCGACATCGTCGTTTAGTTGTGCGCTTTTGCTGATGATCATTTGAGTGGGGACCCGTTTTCGCTCCAAGCGTTTTTGCACTAATAATTTGTTAGTATACAGACTATGCTCGCTCCTTCATATACTCCTACGCCAACGGGTGTATCTGTTTCAATCAGCTTGTGCTTGCGTATCTGGTGTAATATTTCGGCATTTCTAGGTCGAGCCCGGGCTTATACATTCGCTGTGGGTTAAGGTGGATGGAGTCAGATTATTTATATGGCCACACCTGAAAGGCACTGGAGTCCAGGGCTCACATGGTGTTGTCTCGCCCTGCTACTTCAGGGTGCGTCATCTCTTCTCCTGCCAGGGATTGCCCCGCACGACTACAAGGAAGGGGAAGAGGTCCCTTTTTCCGTGAATGAGATGACAAGCGTACGTTGGAGGTCTTCAATGCTTTATGCTTGATGTCATTCGTAATCAGGTTCGTACCCAACTCCCGATGGACTACTACAAGACCCACTCTGCCGACTCTCAGTGCAGAGTCGTCACGGTAAGTACCATACGTTGATCCATAGGCCGGCCGTCACTGTTAGTTTACAGGATAAATCAGCTGAAGTCAATGCCAACCTTGGGGAACTTTTGAGCGGGCAGATGATGTCACCAACCAGGTATGTACATGGCAGGCGATCACCTCTGTGAAGCTGATTACTCGGAATAGTTACAAAATCCAAATGCTTCGTCCAGTAAGCTGCCAAATTGCATGTAGAGATAAGCTCACGCCCGAACTGAGAGATACGGTCAAGCAGATGATTCGGGATCAGTAATGGGCTGGGAATAAACCCGATTATTATTTCCTTTTTCTCTAGGTACACGGTGAACATGAATATAGATCGGTTGCCTGGTGCCGTCAAGTTCACAGTGAGAGATCCTCAGAAGAAGGCTCCAACCGCTGATAATGGTAATCCAGACATATTCAGCTGAATCAACTAATTCCATCCCACTTTGCTCTGTCAGATCAGGAGAACCAGGTATTTGTCATGAGTGGGTTTCCTCTCGGAGTTCAGCTGGTACGTCGGTAGACTAGCTCGTGATATAGGGCGTCTTGACCTTTCAGAAAAACCAATACTTTTTGCATAACCATTTGAAGTTTAAATTGGAGTATCACCGTCCGGAAGACGTTGATGACACTGCCCGATCGGTCTACAGAGTGGTGGGATTTGAGATCGAGCCTAGCAGCTTGAAGCAGTTTGTGAGAGACGGAGGTGACTCAGCCGTCTGCCAGAGCGATGGTGCCACTTTGGAGCCTCTTGACATTGATAAGGCTGATAGCATCACGTAGGTCATCCTTTCAGATTGTGTGGGGGGGGGGTCATTGGTCCCGTGGGTTAGGTACACCTATGACGTTGAGTGGACGGAGAATCCGGACAAGGAATGGGTCACTCGTTGGGACATCTACCTCCAGATGTCACCGGGCTCTGGTCAAATTCACTGGTTCAGTATCATCAACTCCGTCTTGATCGCTTTATTCCTCTCTGCTATGGTTGCCATGATTCTCATAAGAACTCTCGCTCGCGACATCGCTAAGTACAACGAGTTGGTCGGTGAGATGACAGCCGAAGAGGCTCAGGAGGAGGCAGGCTGGAAGATGGTTCACGGCGATGTGTTCCGTCCTCCACCTCACCGTCGTCTTCTGTGTGTTTGCGTCGGTAGCGGTGTGCAGCTGTTGCTCATGTGCGGACTGGTGCTCATTTTTGCCACTCTCGGGTTTTTGAGTCCCGTCCACCGCGGAGCCCTACTACAAGGGATGGTCATACTATTTGCCTTCATGGGCGTTCCAGCTGGGTAAGGACCGCTATTCTTCAATCTCCAGGCAATCTTTCCTCTCAGGTACGTTTCCGGGCGTCTTGGCAAGACCCTCGCTCCGACGTCATCGGAACATCACCGCAGCACCACTATGCTAACGGCGTTCCTTTATCCTGGTGGGGTTTCCGCTTGTACCTGGGCTTCTGAGGTTCATGCCAGGTTCGCTTTTCGTCGTGTTCTTTTTCATCAACATGCTGGTGTGGGCCAAAGGTTCGTCTGGTGCCGTGCCTTTCACCACCATGTTCGCTGTAAGTCAATCACCGAGCTGACGTCGTTCTATATTTTCTTCGCTCTTAGATGCTCGTACTCTGGTTTGGCATTTCGGTCCCCTTGGTTTACCTGGGCGCCGCTGCAGCTTACAGGCGAGACCCTATAGGATTCCCTTGCAGAGTGAATTCGATCCCCCGGCCGATCCCACCACAGCCGTGGTTCCTTAAACCGTGGCTGCTCTGCCTTGTGGGTGGAGTCCTGCCATTCGGTGCGGTTTTCACTGAGTTGTTCTTCATCATGAGCTCATTGTGGCAACATCAGTTCTACTATCTCTTTGGATTCGTAGTGCTAGTATATCTGATCCTCATAATTACATGCGCGGAGGTCTCTATAGCTCTGACCTACTTCCAGCTCACAGCCGAGGACTACCGGTGGTGGTGGCGAAGCTTTTTCGTTTCGGGTTCAAGTGCGCTTTATGTATTCGGGTGAGTATAGGCGTCGTTTAGAGTTCCTTGGAACCATATTTCACAGGTACTCGCTCATGTACTTGGGCACTCGGCTTCAAATAGTTGATGCGGTATCAATAGCGGTCTACATTGGGTATATGGGAATGATATCGTTTGCCTTCTTCTTACTAACAGGATGTAAGCCCTGCCTCACTCTTATGTGATGGGAGACTTTTCGTTCCAGGTATTGGATTCGTTGCGACATTCTTCTTTGTGCGAGCAATCTATGGCTCTATCAAGGTAGACTGAGGAATGTATTTTTAAGTGAAGTGCTTCCGAGAAATTGAGGCAATACTTGAGGGCTAAGGATAAAATCTTATTATTCTTTTGTAACTCCATTCACGTCTTTTGTTAATCTTAATCGGGGGATGTAGGTAGAACACTATTGTTCATGTCATTCACAGGAAACCAATTCAGAAACGGGTGTTGTTTTCGGAGATTGACTAAACACCACCTTAAGATAGTTCGTCGCTGATTTTGAGTCTGACAGCTCAGTCCTTCGTTATGTGATGGGCGCCGAACCAGTTAACCACTTCCACACCTCCGAGAAGCCCGGTCCAAGACGTCCTTCTCTGGCATCGTTCTACTCTGAAGAATCATCCCTAGGGGAAGGTTCACTGAGCTCGTGGCGGAGGCTTCTCGGCCAGCTCTGGGGGGTAGGCTCACGCCGTGTGTGACTGAATGTATCGTAGATTGGTGGAATACATTCCTGGCTCTGTTAAGGTTCGACAGAAAATCCTAGCAGCCAGAGACAAGCGGAGGCTTCAGCTTCATCGGCCGCGGTATCCGAGAATTCGCCGGATGGTATAACCGAATGCTAGGCTAACGCCCTCCTCGGTATCATTAGGTTCATGACCCTATGTTCGATATACTCACGGGAGCTGTTAACCTGCTCAACTCTCTCTTCATCGGCCTTGCAATGTGCGTTGTGACTGTTGTCGCATCGATTTTCGTGTAGGCAGGTATTATCCCGACTTCACTGAAACTCTAAAACCGGTGTGGATAGATACGATTCAAAGGATGCTTATCCTTTGTTTGGTGAGAAGCACGCATTCGTATTCGGCGCACTGCTGCCTCAGATAGCGGAGTTCTTCGCCCGTGTGCTTGCCGATGAATGGATATGGTTCCTCTCCTTCGGCAATTGTATAGACGCGTTCCTTGTGTGGGTTCCTGGGGTAGCTGTAGAGTTGAGCGCAGCAGATATCCCTAATATTTAGTTCCTCACGGTATGGGTCCTCCGACCTTTCTTGAAGATCCGCGCCAGCATGCTCGGCAACCTCATGGTTCTGAGGCTTCTGCGTGTTCGCGAGCTCGTAAAAGGAGTCCGCACCTTCAATGGGTTTCGGGAGCTCTGGATCATGGTTCAAGGCTTGACGGATTCGGCAAGGATGCTGTTCTGGACATATGCTATAATTGGCCTGGTGCACTTGCTATTTGGACTTCTTGCACTACAAGTCATTGGCCACAACGAAGCGTTCGAGTTTGATGACTATGTGCGCGTGTTTGCTGCAATATCAGCATCCTGGCGAGCTCGTCTCAGGTCCAGAGCCTTTTCGGTTCTCTAGGAAACTCTATGTTCACGCTCTTCCAGGTTATGACCCTTGATAGCTGGGCGGGAAGTGTGGTACGCTCGTCTGTTTGCGCACACATCCGCTTCATTAGAGTGCTCTTCAGGTCCGCCCTATTATGCACTCATCTCCATTGGGTCTGGTACTAATCCTGCTGTTTATAGGCATATCTTCATTCGTCCTCTTCAACTTGGTTACAGCCATCATTGTCGAGCAGGCGTTCTCTGCTGTCGCGGCTGATGAAGAGCTCCTTGCGAGTACGCGGCATTCCCACCAAAGGGAGACTATTGATGGGCTGAAGAAGCTGTTCGATGAGCTTGACGAAGACGGAAGCGGTGAATTGTCCGCCCAAGAATTTACAGATGTGTTGGACGATCCAAAGTTCATCCAGCGTCTCACCATGCTTGATTTCGATGTCTCCGAGCTACCTGAGCTCTTCACTCTCTTCGACTCGGGCGACGGAATGGTCAGCACTGAGGAATTCTGCGACGGCATGATTCAGGTCGGCGACAGTGTGACGCTTGGTTTTCGTGACACGCGTGCTGTCTCCCTAGCCGTTCGGAGGAGACTGCTTCACTACAGTCTCTAATAGCCGAGAGACGGTTGAGACCGCTTTGAACAGTGTCTTGATCAGTTACAGAGTTATATCAAAAGCAAGGATATGTTCAACTGTGTTCTACACACACAACTGCTGGGCAAACTAGTGGATGAGTGTGGCTCGGAGTAGGGTTGCTGCTAGCTCGTGGCGATGGGGGATCTATCAGGCAGTTAGAGTCCCGCGTATATAAGCCCTTGAAGAGATGTGTGCAAGACGACATCCCTGAGTTGATGCTTGAGATCGAAGAAGCCTTAGAGGACCTCGCTGCCTTGGGCGATCTTGCTAAGGTACAAGGTCTAGTTGGATCGCCGGTACTTACCCCAGGTTGCAACGGTCTCGGGGAGCCTAGATATGGTTCACAAGGCAAACGTTTTCCCGCCCGCACCGTCTGCCCCTCCAGTGGCCACATCGCCTTTGTTCGTTGGGGATGCCGACGGAGACAGTGATAGCTCGAGTGACGTGTCTAGCTCACCGATCAGCTCCGAGCGCTTCGACAAGGAAGTTCAAGTCTCTTTGAGGAAGCGTGGTCGACACTGCTCGGTAAGGTTCAGGGTTGCGCGCTGGTTTCCGATAGTGTCGGGCGTGAATCGAGCCGGTTTTCACCAGGTGAGCGACACTTCGTCATCAGTGAGCGCATGATTTTGATTCAGAGGTGTTATTTCTGGCGTACATTGTTTTTTACTGCGTTGTGTTGGGGTGCTTCAACGGCTGTCTATCTGCGCGTGGAATAGTTGGCTTCGATTTTCCAACATGCATTATCAAGGATCAGCTGGCGGGAATACAATAGCTTCTCAGCAGCACAGTGCCGCGGCAGCTCATCCACAAATGGCCCCCTACACCCAGTCCCTCCAACAACAACAGCACATTCCACTGGCTGCGGCTACGGGCGGTCCTTCCAGTCACGCCGACAGAATGAAAGATGACTTTGCTAATCCTCTTGCTCAATTCGCTGCCCAGGCACCTCAGATTTTTAACCAGAATAGTGGTGGTGGTATGGGAGGTTTATCACAGCAGAACTTCATGGTGGGGAGCGACGGGCAGCAAGGCTATTACAACAATGGCATGTGAGCTGGATGTAGCACTGGGATGAAAGGTAGTTGTGTCCTTTTCAGGGATGACTACAACGGAGGCCGATACAACTACGGAGGCTATGGTGGTGGAGCTGGCTATCCCCAATACGGAGGTTATGGAGGACAGTTTGGATATGGCTACTACGAGGACCAGTTGGGCGCTAACCTGAAGGCTGTTCAATGGGATAAGTATCAATTGACAGAGTTCCAGAAGCACTTCTATGTGGAACATCCAAGGGTGGCCGCGATGACTCCGGAAGAAGTTGAGCTCGTCAGGAACAGACTTGCCATTGAAATAATTCACGGTGTCGATGTTCCCAACCCAATCACACAATTCGAGGAAGCCTGCTTACCAGACTACATCATGGTCGAAATCCAGAAGGCTGGTTTCGTCAGTCCCACCCCTATCCAAGTTCAAGGATGGCCTATTGCTCTTTCTGGCCGCGATATGGTTGGAATCGCCGAGACCGGTAGTGGTAAAACACTAGCATTCCTCCTCCCTGCAGTTGTTCACATTAACGCTCAACCGTATCTTCAAAAAGGCGACGGGCCGATTGTTTTGGTCCTGGCTCCTACTAGAGAGCTCGCCTTGCAGATTAAGGAGGAGTGTGACCGCTTTGGGAAGAGCTCGCGCATATCAAACACATGCTGCTACGGTGGTGTACCCAGGGGCCCTCAGTCCAGAATGCTGCAGAATGGCGTCGAAATCTGCATTGCCACCCCTGGTCGCCTCATCGATTTCTTGGAGTCTGATGTTACCAATTTGAGGAGAGTTACCTATCTAGTTCTCGATGAAGCGGATCGCATGCTCGATATGGGATTCGAGCCGCAGGTAGAATACGACGCTTTGGCTGATCGAGGAGGGGCTCGTGATAACTAGAGCATTTCCATTTCAGTTGTTCAGGTGCGGAAGATCGTGTCACAAATTAGACCCGAGAGGCAGACTCTCATGTGGTCGGCCACCTGGCCAAAGGATGTGCAGCAGCTCGCCAGAGACCTTTGTAACGAAGACCCGATCCACGTCACTGTCGGACAGTCGGGCCATGCCTGCCATAAGTAAGAGCTTGTTATCGCTATAAAAGGCATGGTTTGTTTCCTTTGCAGTATCCAGCAGTTTGTGGAGGTCGTCGAGAACAACATTAAAGCTGAGCGCCTACAAGCTCTCATGCGAGCCGTTGCGTCTACCAATGGTGGTGTGTGGGAAGCTAAAACTTTGATTTTTACTGACACCAAACGATGTGCTGATGACATCACCAGAGTTCTCCGTCGAGACGGGTGGCCAGCTCTGTCTATCCATGGCGATAAGAAGCAAAGCGAACGCGATTGGGTATTGGCCGAGTTCAAGAGTGGCAGAATGCCCATCATGGTTGCTACTGACGTCGCAAGCCGAGGCCTAGACGTAAAAGACGTGAAATATGTCATAAACTACGACTTTCCTGGAACAGTCGAAGACTATGTCCATCGAATCGGACGTAAGGATATTGCATTTGGCGCCTGCTCCTCGATATCTGGGTTACCCTATTGTGCGCGTGGCAGGTACTGGCAGAGCTGGTGCGCATGGTACTGCCTACAGTTTTTTCACTGTTGATAAAGCAAGACTTGCCAAACCGCTCATTAATATTCTTAGAGAGGCGTCGCAGCCGGTGCCCGAGGCCCTCGAACGTTTGGCTTTCGTAAGCGGTGGTATGAACGACAATGGTGGTAAAGGAAAGGGCCGCTATGGCAAGGGAAAAGGTGGAGGATATGGAAAAGGAAAAGGAAAGGGCCCTGTAGGAACTGGAGCTAATGTGGTAGGAGGCGAGAGGGTGGAGTTGGTGAGGCCCTTGATCGCAGTAGCTTGACACTTTCTTGTGCTCTCTTCGTTGAATGATCCTCGCTATACCATTATTTTTCCCCTTCAGATGCCGATGGGTGGCGGGAGAGGCAAGGGCAAGGGCTTCCGTAACGCCGGCATGAAAGGCGGAATGTAAACGATTGTGCAAATTGGGTGTTTCGGTTTGTCTGTAGCTAGGCACGGCGCGGCATATCTCTCTTAAGTAATCGATACATTACATACCTTTCTATAATAACCTCTAAACTCTGTAATGTATCCCATGGAAACGAGACGTTTTGACGGCTAAGTGCCATTACTCTCGAGTGTCTTGCTCATTCCTAGTGATGGCTGAAGATGTTTACCATAGCATGATAGGTGTGCTGCCTCTGTTATCATTCTAATATTTTCTGCCGTGCCTCGCGACAGCCATAAAGTTAACATCCATATTCGCACAGTGCGTATGCCAGGAGCATATGCTAAAACTGTTCCTCGTTTTTACTACACTCGTTCTCTTGTGTACCAACAGACTACTTTCTTCATCGCTGGTCTCGGCAGCAACCCCCGATGGTGTCTTTTCGGTACCGCAGCTTCGTGCTTAGAACGATTCGTGTCTGTGTCCACCCGCAGTCTTTTTGGGCATAGTCATGATCCACAACGAGGATACATATGTTCCTGAGCTGGAGTTCTCTTCTTTATTACGGGAACTTCAAATATCTATTAGGTTGCTGCACTAGTCGCCTCATGTAATAGTTTATTGTTATTTGGACCTAGTCTAGTAGAAATCCTTTTTTCATCACTTCATCACGTGCCTTTGAGTTGTGCACTGACGCTTCGCGCGGCTCTTGTATCCTCTCGGTTTCAGTTAGCAGTTACCTGTTAACCCATCAATGTTCAAAGTTACGCTAGCTAATGGCAAATCCAAGCCGGATGACAGCGTCTACTCCTCAAACCCCGGGGCTGTCGGATTCCTATTAGCTGCGGCTCACGATGGCGATGTGGATGCTATGCGCCAGGTTTTGTCAGAATACCCGAATCTGACTGTGGACAGCTGCGACTACGATAAGCGCACGCCGCTGCACCTCGCGGCTGCTGGGGGCCATGTAGAGGCCGTAAGGTTCCTTCTCGATGAGGGAGCTTCCCTTACCCCTGACAGGTTGGGAATGCTGGCGCTGCATGACGCCGTTATGAACAACAACGCGGCTGAGATACGCTCTATGCTCGCCGAGGCTGATCTAAAGTGTCCTGGCGGGGTTTGCTATCTGCCGCCTGAGAAGGCTCAGATGCTGAGAAATGCTGATGTTTCCGAGGGCCATGGGATGAGCCTCACTACCGAGGAGGTCGAGACCAAGATGACTCAAGTGTTTTCCATAATATCGAAGGAAGGTGTGTTCGCACCTGCTCGTCTGTGGTTCGAAATCCAGTACTATTTCACAGAGCTTGGCCTCCACCCTAAGTATTTCATGCACTGCACAAGCGCTCAGATAGCCAGGCATATACACTGCCTGATGGCCGCCAAAAAAGTCGCCCAGTCTACGGGCTCCTCTAATATTCACTTTGAGATTGAAGATGAACAGTCTGGCTTTTTCCTCACCACGATCGACGACAGCCGTGTGACCGCAACGGAAAGGATCCTTGCGGACTACTTGGCCAATTGTGGTTCTGGCGACTCCTTCTCGGTCATTTTTATCAAGTCTGAGCACCCTCCCGTCGCTGATGGGAAGGCTCCTTTGGGAGTGTTTATGGTCGACAAGACCAGGTTCGAGACTCATGTTGGTGTGGGGGACATCGCCGAGGAAGAGGATCTCCAACTGGTGGCTTCTCCCTTTTTCCTGCAGCGCAAGTCGCTGGACTCCCAAAAGCTGTACCAAAGTCTGATGCATGAGATTATGAAGACCAGGAACGCTGTGGTTAAGCTGGTCAAGGCACCGGAGCACATGGTCCGTCAGAAGGGCAGCCATGTTCTTCAGTTTGCTTTGTATGACGTGGAAAGAAAGGGCAAGGCGTTCTTCTCTGAGTTCAGCGAGTGCCTCCGCGCTCACGGTGTGGTTCCTCAACGTATGTACATCGAGTCCTTCGCCAATGGTGTGGTGGCCTACCATTGCTACCTAGGACCCGAGTACAGCCCTGAGGTGCTGCAAGACCTAGTTAAGACGCTTCGTTATGTCAGCCACTTCAAGCATAGTCCGAAGCGTTCCGCTCTGGTTTGGGAACTTGTCCTCAAGAAACAGATCACTCCTGCACAGGCTGTCTTCTTCATCACTGCTGTGAAGTTCATATTCACGTTCTTCCCCAAGGAGACTGCTGAGTATCTAACTCTTGCTGAGTTTACGAAGGCTAATACAGAGATGAAGCGCAAGCTCGATGACTTGTTCTTGCAGACCATGTCAAATGCCATCACCTTCGAGAGAATCTATGACACACTGGTATCCCACTACGAGATCGCGTGCCTGATGTATGATGACTTCAAGAAGGTGGCTAAGGGTGAATGTGAGCCTTTCTACAACACTGAGCTTGCAGAAAGGATTGATGACGAGGTGGCCCACAGGCTCGAAGCTAAGATCCTAAAGACTGCGCTCAAGCTTACTGCTCATCTGCGCATGACTAACTTTTTCAAGACTGGCACAGCTGCCGCCATTGCCATGAGATTTGATGGACAGCTTCTGGAAGACCGTCCTCGCTCTCTGTTCCCTGTTATACCCTATGCAATTTATATGATTACTGGACGTGGCTTCTATGGCTTCCATATAAGATTCCGCGATATCGCGCGCGGTGGCATTCGTATGATTCGCTCCGCTAGCAGGCAAGTCTACAGCAGAAATGCATCGTCTCTGTTGGAGGAGAACTATAACCTAGCCTTCACTCAGCACCTCAAGAACAAGGATATCCCTGAAGGTGGATCAAAAGGAACTATCCTTCTGGACCTTGGTGACCAGAATCTCGACACTAATGGCCGCGACTCTTTCAACAAGTACATAGATGCACTGCTAGATTGCATGATGCCGCAGGAGACGGGCATATACTCCCACTTGCCCACCCCCGAAATATTATTTTTCGGTCCCGATGAAAATACGGCTGGTTTCATGGATATGGGCGCCTACAGAGCCAAGGCCAGAGGATACCCCTATTGGAAGGCTCTCACCACCGGCAAGTCTACAAAGCTTGGCGGAGTGCCCCACGATCGATATGGTATGACAACCAACAGTGTGCATCAGTACGTTGTGGAATTGTTACAGCTGCTGGATGTTGACGAGACCAAGATTACCAAGGTGCAGACCGGCGGTCCTGATGGTGATCTAGGCTCCAATGAGATTCTCATTGCTAAAGACAAGACCGTTGCTGTGGTAGATGGCTCTGGTGTCGCCTATGACCCTAATGGTCTCAACCGTGAGGAGCTTGTACGTTTGGCGCGTCTGCGCATACCAATAAGCAACTTCAATAAGAGCAAGCTCTCTGATGATTCTAAAGCATTTTTATATAATATCACAGATAAGAACATCGACCTTCCCAACGGAGAGCACTTCAAGACCGGTGTTGAACTCCGCAACGTCTTCCCTCAGCTGGAGTACTGCTCGGGAGACCTCTTCGTACCATGCGGCGGCCGCCCGGCTACTGTTAACATGGGTAACGTGCATACTATGTTCAACTCCAAGAAGGAGCCTAAGTTCAAGTACATCGTCGAGGGAGCCAATCTGTTCTTTACCGATGATGCTCGTCGCGTATTGGAGCTGGCTGGAGTCCACTTGTTCAAGGATGCCTCGACCAATAAGGGCGGTGTCACTTCCAGTAGCATGGAAGTCTTCGCTGCCTTGTGTATGGACCCGAAGGAACACGATGAGCTGCTGACCATTCCTGATCCCACTCTTGCCCCACCGGAGTTCTACCAGCAATATGTTAACGAGATCTTGGCTGTCATCAAGCACAACGCGTCGATGGAGTTCAGCGGTATTTGGAAGGCCAACCATGAGACCATGGCCGCTGATGGGAACGGCTACGTTTTGAAGATCGATGCCACTCAGCTCTTATCTAAGAAGATCAACAGTTTGAAGGAGTACACAATGAAGGTTTTCAGCGAGAACAATCCCGAGAACGACTGGCTGGTCCGTGCTGTACTCCGTCGTGCGATTCCTCGTTTGCTTTTGGTCCACTGCGGAATTGATAAGATCTTGGAGAGGGTCCCGGAGGCCTATATCCTTGCGGTTTGTGCAACTTGGATCGCCAACACATTCGTTTACAAGTACGGCTTGGAAGCTAGCGAGTTTGCTTTTTACCAGTTTATGCGCAATCTGGAAGAGCATGCTCAAGGAGAGACGACACCGACTACCATGGCCCTAAGGAAGAGTGTTCCCTCGACACATCTCTTGTGAGTGACATACATCTAGCTGAGCAGCGATAGACCACGAGATTATCATCTTAAGCAGCTTCTTTATTTTTTGGTTGATGAGTAGAGTGTTGAACTTTCTTTACTGCTTGAGATCATTTCTCTACGTCTTTGTCGGTGATTAAGATCATTGTCAACACAAGCGAAGATCTGTGTTTGCGAGACAGTTGTACTTCATTAGAGGGGAGTTCGAGACAGTTGTACTTCATCAGAGGGGGGCACAAGAAGATTGGAACGTGGTTGTTCCGAGCAGCCTACACCCAACAGCTTTACGGCGGGCCTATCGATTACATTGGTTCAGTTCGCTACACGTAGAGCTCCGCCCACTGACCGGTAATTACCATATTTTTGCTTCCGGCGTCGCACGGGCTTTCATAATGCCATCGGATGCACATTCCATCGCCAGCAGAATAGCACGGCAACTCCATGAATCGCTTCAATTATTGACAAATGCGCTTTTCGAAGCACGGGTGTGCTTGGAAAGCGAGTCTGGTCCGTATTGCGAGCTTCATGATATGTAAGTGAGCGATTAAAAGTTTACTGTTTCTGAGTGGTCTTCGTGCCAGGTATGCTCAGCTTTGCTCCTACGCACGGAGCGCAGAAGGTAACCAGAATGTCATCGTCAAGAATCAGCCGCTGCTGATCCTTTCGGACACTATCGTCCAGTCGTTGCAGAGGGAGCCAACAACATCAAAGTACAATGGAAGGAATGCTTTTACGTACGCCATTCCTGTTGGCTCAGTTACAATAGCTTCGTAGATGAAGTTCTATCACCGGTGTTCATTTCTCCAGACGTCAAGCTTGAAGGTATCGACAGCGACGGCACCTGGCGGCTCACGTGGACCCCTCCAGCTGAGCGGCTGCTCAGCGTTGCGTTGTACACACTAGGGTATCATGCGCGCTCGGCAGATGAGATTCTCCAGGTACTGGCTTCCTGTTCAGCGAGTTTCATTGGTTGTCAGGCTCATTTTAAAGGACTGGGGCATTCTTCTACTTTCATACAACAAAAGCTTAGGACAGAACTGGCGGGTCCTGGTCCGGCATCCGAGTCGTTGAGGAAATGGCAACAAGATCAGGTGGCTCCGTGGTCAGTACAGGAAGATGTTGCACTCCAACTTGGTGTGTCGAAATATGGTTCCTACACCACCCTGTCTTGGCACCGCGTTGTTACATCAACAGATATGCTAGATCGGCGTGATCCTGTTAGCTGCTGTTATCGCTGGTTTGGAGTCCTCTTACCTAAATATTCTGGGAAGAGACAGAATGCTCTCTTGAGCTACAAATCCTATATACTTGGTGATGCAATAATAGGACAACCACGTGGACCTCAAGGTGGCGTGAAGCGAAAACTGTCGGAAATGGAGTGCCTCCAAGACGGAGGCGCTCTTGATAGTGATTCTGACTCTTCGACCTTGCAGGGCACAGATACCTGAGCATGCATTTCTGTCAGAATTTTGGGTGTAGAGTTCGGGAGCGTTCAAAAAATGGGCTCACGACGTCCCGTCCAAGAAACTAGTAGTTACTGATAGACTGGAACAGTATTATACATTAGTAGATACTAATATAATATTGAATAACCTGACTGGCCGCTTTTGACCCGGCGTATGCGTACGGTGACGTGGCGACCGCGTCCTTTGTGCGAGGAGGCGCCGCTCACGCCAGACATTACCTGTGGACGCATATATCGGAGAATGTTCCGTAAAGAATGTACCTACAGCGCGGAAATATCGGATATAGAATAGGGTTCATATAACCAACAGTACAGTACTAATCTATATTCATTCTGTATCCATGACGTACGATTAATTGCACGCGAGCGCATGGATATTTTTGGGCGCAGCGACATTTCTCTTAGGTGTTCACGTATAGCTCGAAGTGCTCGGTGCAGCATCAACTTCTGCCTCTTTAGTTGTAATAGTTGATAACTTTCTAGTAAATATGAATCACACATGTGCTATCTTGTCGGTCGGTGCTTCGCTATTCGGGGCCCTTCTATTTGGGCTCGCTCTTGGCTTCTCTGGGCCTGCTATTGATACCATGAAAGATACGGTAACAACAACGGATGGAAGGCATATTGAAATAGGTGCAGACTCTTCTCTCTTTGTATTCCGTACTGAGACTGAGGCATCCCTCTTCGGGTCAATGGTGAATATTGGTGCCATTGTTGGCGCCCTTGGCGGCGGCCCGGTGAATGAGAAAGTTGGCCGTAAATGGAGCTTAATTGGAGCATCACCTCTATTCTTATTAGCTTTCCTCTGGATTGGCCTTGCGAGGACTGCATGGCAACTCATCGTTGCCCGCGTTGTCACTGGTATAGCGCTGGGAATGACTTCGTTCAGTGTCCCAACATATATCGGCGAAGTGTCGCCTACTAAGTATCGTGGTTTGCTGGGTGCCTGCAATCAGCTAGGTATCACCATTGGCATTCTTCTGGCATACGTTCTTGGGTTGGCATTCCGTTCTCAAGCTGGTTCCACCGACCCTAACGCCACATCCTCTACATTCTGCAACTGGCGCCTTCTAAGTTTCATTTACATCATACCTGCAGCCTTGCTTGGTATATGCATGTTCTTTGCGCCCGAGTCTCCTCGTTGGCTCGCGGAGAAGTCCCGTACTGAAGAGGCTAAGGTCGTATTAAAGAGACTACGTGGTGTAGATGAAAGCGACGAAGGCTTGAAGGGAGAGTTTGCGGCTCTAGACGCTATTCAGGCCAAGAAGGATGTCGCCGGCAAGGGCTCTATTAAGAAGACTCTTAAGGCCCTCAACCACTGCAGAATACAGTTCTTCATAGGCATCATGCTTCAAGTGCTCCAGCAATTCTCTGGTATCAATGCAGTTATTTTCTACCAAACTTCGATCTTCCAGGCAGCTGGGGTCGAAAGCCGTGACGTTATATCACTGACTGTTATGGCCGTTCAAGTCATCGTAACATTTATTGCCGTTATGATTGTAGACCGCGCTGGGCGAAGGATTCTTCTTATATCCGCTGCTACTGGAATGTGCCTCAGTGCGGTTTGTGAAGGATTATTCTTTTACCTCAGAGATGTTTCTGGTAATGAGAATGTTGGATGGTTGGCCATCACAGCTGCGTACTGCTATATCGCATCATTCTCGCTTGGAGTTGGCGCTATTCCGTGGCTTATTATGGCTGAGCTTTTCCCAGACGAAGTTAGAGGTTTGGCCTCCTCCCTGGCTACTATGGTTAATTGGTTGTGCTCTTTCCTTGTCACACAATTCTTGAATGACATCCGTGAGGCGATTACATTCTATGGTGTCTTCTGGTTGTTCGCTGGGATATGTCTTATTATGGTCTTGTTCGTCATGTTCTTGGTGCCGGAGACTAAAGGACGAACTTTCGAAGAGATCCAGGCATATTTCCAACGTAGGTATCGGATGGGTAGTAGTCCTGATACTCCTGCTCAACCATCTGGCTCTGTCTCACCGTCCAAGTGATCACCTATTGCGTGAACCTATTCAGCTTCTATGGAATGCTGAATGACTTTTTGCCCATCGGTCTTACTGACCTTAATGGTGGGATATCCTGCTCTTTGTAGTGGGGCTGAACTATTATCGTTCTCATCACTATTACTATTGACAGCACCGTTATGAATACATTAAAACCTAAACCTGCTAGTCTCAGTCGTATGTTAGAATCTTTACTTTTTTTCTTCTGAGGTTATCAAATAAGTAATGAGCACTTGGTATCCGAATGCTGAGAACTGTGACAGCTCTCTATAGCCCGTACGAGGACTATTGTAATTGGGCTAGTTATAGCTGTAATGCTAAGTCAGCATGGATACTATGACAGTGCTCCACTAGTCAATCCATCTTGTAGAATGTTCGGAAGATCTTAAGATCTTTTGTCATCTCCTCGACAACTAGGATTGTCCAATATAAGCTTCATTGTTGCGCTTATCAACAGTGAGCCGGCACAAGAGTTCAGTTTTCTTCTCTGCAGGTCGTAGCCAATCTAGTGAACTCCGACAAAGGCTTCTTGCGTAAAGTTGCGCTTCTCCGCTCCGGCATCATCAATGCGCTTCCTTATTGCTGGAAAGTCGACCGACTCTGAACGTACGAACTCCGAGATGCACTTCTAAAGCGGTTGAATACTCCATCAGGCACAAATTCTACCGCGCAGCTCATCAATTTGAATCGGCAACGATTATGGCAAACAGTGTTGCATGTCCTGTCTGACGCGGAGAATAACTCTTCCATGTTTGGAATCAGATGTGCTGAAATCTTGCCTCATAGAGAATAGTAGGCGTTCGCTGATTTTTTCTCCTGGAGTTCTCCTTAACTTTAAGTTTCTGTCATTATAGATGTTTGCACTTTGTTGCAGTCAATTCACGCATAACCTTCCGAAGGTGATCTTCGCCGCATTCAGCAAGTACAATTTCGTGTAGCCGGGCCACACCATTCCGAACCATTTATGGTCAGTCTTCATCCTCCTGTATGACCTCTGTATTGATCTTTTTAGTGGCGTATACTATATCCAGAGATGTTGGGTTCAGTTATTCAAACGGGTATCATCAAGAGTTCGTCGGCCTCTCTCCCGATAGTATCAATTCATATCGTTCTGAGTGATGAGAACTCACGATTTGTGGCACGACCGTGTCCCTGACAGAGAAAAATATGGCAACGTTGTCTGGTCCGTCGCGTATCGACCAGACGGAGAGCAGGTGAAACATTCTTCAAGTACTCTCGGAGCCTACTACGTGCTGCTTCTTAGTTGATAGTCGCAGCAGGAAATCGCGTCCTTGTGTATGATGCCAATGACGGGGACCTGGTCCATAGCTTAAAAGGGCATAGAGATACTGTTTACTGTGTCTCGTACTCTAAGCAAGGGCAGTAGGCATTATCTCACTCAGCGACTATCCATGCCGTAGTCGTCGCTTCTGTTCACTGTAGGAAATTCGCGTCGGGCGGTGCTGACAAACAAGTCATCATTTGGACCAGCAAAGGTGAAGGCATTCTGAAGTAATGCATAACCGAAGCCTAAAACCTACCTGTATCCACCATCTCTACGATCGACTTCATCCCCAGATATAATCATAACGATTCCATTCAATTCCTGGCTCACAATCCGGTCACGCAGCAGCTCGCAAGCGGTACTCACAACGACATAGGGATGTGGAGTCCGGAACAGAAGAGCGTGCAGAAGCATAAAGTTGCCTGAGCTAAGGCTCAACCTGTACTCGAATCTCTCTACAGGTACCCGCCAAAGTGTTGTGTATGTCTTGGACGTCCGATGGCCTTCATCTCGCTTTGGGATTATTTAACGGCTATGTGTCGATCAGAGACAAGTGCGTGATCCTCTTCATATGTTCTCACCCTTCGTAGCGATTAAGCTTGATGTGTGCAGGTTTTGTGCAGAGAAAGCTCGAATTGTTCGGTCTGAGCCAGTGTGGTGCTTAGCTTGGAACCCATCACCGTCCAAATCAGAATCGGCGGAAGTAAGATGTGTTGAGTGCTCGTCGTCTTACTAACCCAGGTGCTCGCCGTGGGTTGTTGGGACCAAACACTTGCCTTCTACAAGCTATCCGGGCAAGAGCTAGGCAAAGAACACAAACTTGGTTTCGATCCTTGCTCGATGGCGTTCTTCCCTAGTGGAGAGTAACCGAGTCATGTATCCGCAGTTGATTGGTGGAACTTGCTTTCACCATCAGTTACTTCATTGTGGGCGGGTTCGATGGAAGGACCCAGCTTTGGACGAGGGACGGTGTGTTGCTCGGAGATGTGGATCACGTTGACTCCCCCGTGTGGGCTTTGGCGGTACTCAGTGCATTTTGAATTCTCCGCGATTCACTTCGGCGTCAGGTTAGACCAAAGGGTGTCTATGGCTTCGCGGTTGGGACCGATGACGGTGATGTGGCGACACATCAGATCACCTTTGCAACGGTATCCTATTCAAGCATAGTTCACGCACGTTCCTTGGCGAGGTCCACGGCCTTCACCAAGACCGCTACGCATACAGAGATAATATGACGGACGTGGTTCTGCACCACTTGGTATCAGACGAAAAGGTCCGTCCATGCCTGTGTGTATAGTCCTGTATGGTCCTCCGGTATGCGGCGAAATTTTAACACTGATTAGGTTAGAATCCGTTGTAAAGATTATGTAAAGAAGATAGGCGTGTACCGGAACCGTTTAGTTGTTCAGCTGCCAGTAAAGGTAAGCCTGCGGCGGTTCACGCACAGGCTCTCGACTTCCTTGTCGATGTGGCGTGTTGTAGTATTGCTCAGGTGCTGGTCTACGAGGTATTGGGCGAGGACCCTTTGGATATGCGATACCAGCCTGTTGACAAAATCCGCCAAAGTTTCGAATGTTCGCTTCTCGTTGCGACTTCCAAACATTTCATATTGTGCCAAGACAAGAGACTGCAATTGTAGAGCCATCGGAGCGCATACTTCTATCAAAACCGTGAGGATAGATACTCGATCACTGGCACTCTTGAGAGAGAGTGGCATCTCGAGAGTCTCATTCGCTACATTAAAGTTGCCGGAGGAGTCCCGGGGAAGGAGGGCATCCTTGTTGGCTTGAAAAACGGCCACGTACGAAGTCGCTGTGCGAAGAGATCTAGCAAATGAGAATCCAGGTTGTGAACATTTTCATCAACAACGCCTTCCCAACAACGCTAGTGAAGCAGTCGAGTCCTGTACGCTGCATCGACCTCTCGTGTACTGCCAACTTCCCCAGCCATCTGATGCTGCGTTGTTGTCACAGGTGATCGGAAGAAACTCGCGATAGTGAATGAGAGTGCGACGCTGCTAGTCTATGACTTGGAAACGCATCAGCTGCTGTGAGCCGCAGCGTTCAAAGCTGGTAACTCACCTGTGAATGGCTCAGATATCAGGAGGCGAATGCCAACTCGGTTGCGTGGAACCAGGAATTTCCGGATATGGTGGCGTACTCAGGGAGCAACGTGCTTAGCATAAAGACCGGCAGCTTCCCGAGCTACCCACAGAAGCTTCAAGGCTTCGTAGGCTTGCTGAACAGGCGTCTTCGGTTGTCGCCGCACTCCAGGTCGTGGGCTTTAAAGGAAGCAAGATCTTTTGTCTCAACTTGTCATCGATGGACACAATAGAGATACCCCAGGGAGCATCGCTTTACCGGTAGCATGCCATCTGTAGCGAAGTCGAGGCACCCCACAAGGTACATGTCGGTCCGAAACTACTCCGCTGCATACACTGTAGCCTGCTTGGGTGTAACTGATGATGACTGGCGACACCTCGCTCTTCATGCTCTCAAGGATATGGTATTCGATGTTGCACGAAAGGCATTCATCAGAATACGTGATGTAGGGTGATAACTAAATATCCTTTTACACCGGAGTAAGCTGCTCAAAAGATACGATACGTTGATCTTCTCAACCGATTGCTCCTACAACTTACAGCTAATAATGGTATAGCAGTATCAGACACAACACTTCTAAGCATGCCAGGGTGATCAGTATATAACAGTATGCTGAGCGGAGATGCGCTATTAGTTTTCTGGAAGAACTTTCGAAAAGGGACTGGAGTGACGAAGACCGGGCTTTGGTAGCCGCGCACGCTCTAGCATTTGAAGGGCGGTTTAATGAGGTCGGTGAGATGCTGGTCTCCGGGTATAATCTGCAATTGCAGGCTGCCGTATTATTCGGTCGTGCCAAGCAATATCACCTTGCGACGGAGATGTTTACGGACCTTAAGCGTTGGGAGGACGCTAAAAAGTGGGCGGATTTGAACGAGAAAGCTATACAAAATGGCGAGGTGAGCTAAAGCATCCGGCTGTCTGCTGTAGCACTCTTCCAATCGACGTTCATAGATCAAGGCTTCACGACCCGACGAATCTAAAGTACCGCAAGAAGAGCTTGATAAAGAGAATTCACCTACTGAAGATAGCCCTGCAAACCAAACACAACCTGTGGTATGTACGTGTTACGACTGAGTGGCTTATGAAACGCGTCAGGCATCTTCTACCACTATGGGGCTGATGATTAAGCAGGCTGAGTCCAGCGAAGAAGATGGAGATTTGCGTGCAGCGGCTGATATGTAACATCAAAGGTATGGTTAATGGTCATCTGTACTTGAACAGGTACCTCCGCGTAGGACAAACTGAGCGAGCTGCTGCGATCTACATGCGCATCGGGGCACTAGACCCTCTTATCGAAATTGTGCGCTCGTGCGATCCAGATAATGAGCGAGACGAAAGTATTATGATACAAGCGGCTGCCTGCTTCGTGAGGAAAAGGGCATTATTGAATCCTTCATGTTATCTTCCGGACAGATAAAGCATGACCATTACATGTTTGCCAAAGAAGCGTTGACCAGGGCTGGTGACTATGAAAGTCTTGTTCGCCTTCACGTGAACGAGAACAGGTAAGCTAGGTTGTACTTGTGTAGAGGCAGAGAATGCACCTAGATGGGAGGAAGCCTTTCAACTGGCACGCGAGCACCCCGACCTTGCTGAAGAGATTTATTTACCATGGGCTAACTGGCTCGTTAGTAACGACAGGTAAGTACGCTTTTGTGGAACTTACCACTTTCGAACTGAGGTACGAGGAAGCGCAGGAAGCTTTCCAGAAAGCCGGTCGTTCTGATTTGAGCTCCAGCATGTTACGTCAATTGATCGACTTGTCGGCGGAACAAAAGTTGTACAAGCAGGCTGGCATGTAAGGTGACATCTGCCGTTTTCCTGTATTGCATGTATCTCTATAGATATGCGTGGAAGAGAGCTCGAAACGCAGCTTTGAATGATAGCGTGGATGAGAGTGTACCTTACCGTGTGCAGTCTGACATGTGGGAAGCCGATTCTAATTTAGTGGCAACTCTTATCTGTCAGATACTTGGCCTATGCTGACGTGGTTTCTCATATAGAAGGTCCCCTTGTACTTACACCAATAGATCAGACCATGAACGCATGCGTTTTTATCATAAATACGGCGAGTCAAATAGAAGAGCTGCCGTTGGGGGTGAAGCGCTCCAACGTGTAGCAAATCCTCCGCACCTTGCCATCGAAACGTGTACTTGTCGTCAGACTGTACGTTCTAGCAGATATTGCAATCCAGCTGCAATGCTTCAAAATCGCTCGTAAGGAAGACGCACTTCTCGAGATCCCTCATGTTCGAGTCATTTCAGGCGCAGCATACGACCGCCTGCAGGCGGTCAAGTTACCACGACAGCTGCTAGTGAAGGCACAATATGCTGTGCGCCTTATCGGCTTTGATGACCCTACGGCTCCCTGTTTCAGGCGCTCAAAGCTCGAGCAGCGTCGCTCGTTGACAACGAAGACTTTTCACACATATGTGGACGTTGTGGTTCGACGTTACCATTTCTAGCGACCTTTAATGGTAAGCCTCTGGGCATCAATGAATCTCTCGAAACAATCCATAGGCTCTTCCTCCACGGAAGTAATCGAGCCTGAGCACTGCGCCAACTGTCTTCACCCCATGGTGAGATACAGTTTAAGCTTGAGTCTCGCCTATCATACCAAGTCGCATTTTTTTACTGTATATAGATACGGTCGTCTATTGGATGGGAGCCACTCCCGCTGCTCGAGTTTGTAAGCAGTATCTCAGCATTCATCCACTCTAGCTTGACGCCAGGTGGCTGCCGACGAGTCGCTCAGTGTTGACGACGTGATTAGTCTTGTTGAGTCTGAGCCTCGCTATTCGGCCGCGTTGAAAACAAACGAACCCTCCCGTGGCAAAGAGTCCCGTAGAGTTCCGCTGGTGGGTCACGTAAATCAGAACTCCTTTCAGGTGATCAAAACGCTGACAGATTAGACCTCGACGACGAGGGTGAAGAAGGTTCCCCGGTGTACGATGTCGACTCGGAGTTACTAAGGACCATTGTCGGTGGCTAACCTTAACTCTCTAATCAACTTCGATTGTAGGTGAATAGCGTTCGTAAACTCGTCCCTGGAGAACCCTACGAACCCACTCGCATTCCCTCGGAGATCTTGCGTGAGCTTCGCCCCGAGGAAATTCTCGTTATTGATCAACAACGGAACGGGATGGGAGTCAGGTGAAAAGATGACCAGCTTTAATTATAGAGATTCTCTCATATAGATTCTACAAGAACATGATGCCCGAGCTCCCCATATCAGCCTGCTGCATATGTGGCAGATTCTTCAAGCTGGTTTGCCTCGAGGAGGCAGGATTTTCTGGCAGAGGCGGCTGCCCATGCTGTGGTGAGAGTTGATGAACAATGCTCAAGACGAGTTATGTATGGTGATCAGTTCTCGGTCCTGGAGACATGGCCAGTCATGGAGCATAAAATCTGTCGATTATTTCGGATTGGCAATTTGCTGTTGTGTACACTCAGTGGTCAAAAAGGTATAAAGAGTCACTAGTTTTAACGCAAGTGTCAATGTGTCATGATCGCGAATGTGTCATTAAATTATTGCAACGCAACTTTCGGTGGATTCAAGTTCCAATACGCATTTGGATGACAAAGCATGATTAACATAAATGGAAGAAAGTTACGAAGTAAATGACGGAAGAATTTGCGAGAAAATACGCTTGTGGGAATGAGACACGACACTCACAGCTTCAGAGGCCGAGCATGAGATGCGACTCAGTATGTGATTTTCAATATTGGATGGAAGTCCGGCTAACTCGCCAAGCCAACGGCGCAAGTTTTCAAAAGCTGGTTCAACTGTCGTTCCGCTATAAGGGAAAGCCGAGGTCCACAGGAAGTACTTTCCCGAGTAAGCTCGATACCTGCAAATCAGAATCCTTGGGCATTGGATAGAACTAACCCGATTATCACCGCAGTAAGAAGGCATTATTAATGATTGGAAAGTCAAAACGATCCACGAAAATGGACGGCCCCTGAATTGGGAAATGAAAGATTCAGAGGGATGGATAGTCTCACTCCGCTCAGTCGTTTGCGTTCAGCTGATATCATCCTGTTCCATAGATCTGCCAGCTCAGTCAGCGGTGTGGTATCTGAAAAATTGCTGAGTCTACGCAGAAGGTCAGAAAGGCCGACGCTCACCTCTGCTGAGAGCATGATTTATAATTGCGTGGTATTGCTCCATGCGCTGGATAAAGCTCGAAGCGTCGGACGGGGTAAACGTAGGCTACCCGGGAAGATCGTTTTATCAGCAATAGCAACGCGGCGCACCACTGGCCCACCTTCGCGGTTCTTCCAGCGAACTCTGAGAAACCTTGTACAGCTCGTAAACCAACCCAGTCTGCTAGGGCCTCCTCGAGTTCATATGGGATTTTTATACGAGCCTCACGGAGATGAACCTGTGGAGCTCAGTTGAAATACTAGCGCTAGAGTACTTTCTACATGAAGCGCCTCATGCGCGACAACGAAAACGATCGCTGGGTCTTCATACCTACGAGAGACAATGCTTTAATCACTCCAGCTACGCTCTATCAACGTACTGTAACAGTCGTTGAGTGATTCTCGCGGAGCGGTTAGCCGCTGTCCTGTAAACGAACGTGTCAAACCTCTTCGCCTTCCATTTCCCCTCGGCAGCTTCAACGGCTGCTGTGCTATAGCCAAACCCCCTGTATCTGAATTACGGTGAGAATATACCCCATCCGAAGCATTCGATGACTGCTACGGTCTCTCAGGTGCCGCCTCCTTTGCGAATTCCTCGGGCTGTTCAACTCGATCCGCGTAGCTCACATACAGATAGATTTACGCCTGTTCAGGCGCGGTATACCAACCGCTGTAGAAATTCGGAGGTAGATTCAGGCGAAGCTCTGAGCGAAGATATTCGCAGACCTGTGAGCGATAAATGGCCAAAAGGTGCCTCTCGTGGAATAAGAGCATATGATCGGCCAAGCACTCACGTCCTTGACTAATTCCAGCTTCTGGGCGGGCATTATACAAGGATTCGTGTTGCACTGTGTTTGAGAGAGTGCGCGGGTCTGGGCCGCGATGGAGCGGTTTCTGGCTCTAGAATCTGTGGTAAGATGTATAGTTGCAGTTATCGTTCTAGCTAATCACTTTCTTGAGCTAATGCTATTCGCAACCGCTTCGTTGGCACGCTACCAGAGAGAGCAGAGTCCTTCAGCGCATGTCGGCTTTCGGGCTTCGAACCTGTATGTGAACGCATGAAGAAAAGCATAATGGACCTCAGCGAACTCACGGATGACTCCTGGGGAGCAACTTGCTGATCTGTAGCGACTCTTGTTACGCGGCATACGGGAACCCGCCTAACTGAACGTCAGAGGTCTGCAAGGATTAACAACGGAAAACAATCAACTTGAGGAAACTAGAAATCCCCTGTCGGATCATCGAAGAACAACTTCAAAGATTTCCCAGGTTCAACTTGCGCTTGTGGGCTTGTATTCGAGCTGCTACGCTGTCGTCTTTTCTCCAAAGCTTGTAATTTCTTCTGAAGCTTCGCCGCTTTCTTTGCCTTTCGGTTTCCAAGCCCTCGGCCTCCTGCCATACAAGTGTCGGCTTGCCAAAGACATGCCTTACGTTTCTTCTCCCCCGAGCCTGCGTTATCCTGCCTTGTAATACGGATGAAATCGAGCTCTTCGGGTGCAGGAATAGGAAGACCTTCGTCGTCGCTCAGAGTTGTGAGAGGTTGTTCCTCTGCATACGGAACTGCTGCTAGCTCTGCGTGAGTGAAGTGGTCATCACCGACATTCCAGTGGCATTTGCCCAATTTCTCCTCGGAGTCTTCTACAAGATAGGAAATTACTTGACTGTTGCAACTCGCAATATAGTTCTACCTAGAAGAATGTCTCCGCGTCCTCTGCGAAATGCTGGGCCCTCCCGATCCTCCGGAGAATAACCAAGTCCGCGCCGGCCGCGGTTAGGGTTCGCATGGACAATGTCATCTTCAACGTTTGGTACCTAATACACCTAACCAATATATTGCACTGAAATGCTGCAGTGCGCTCACATAGCCCATTCTCATGAGTAGATCGGCACCGGGGCCGTAGCGTCTCTTTAGCTGACTCTGGTAATCATACCATTTATTTCCATACCGCCCCGAAGTTGAAACAGAGTCTCGTCGGGGGCTTTCTCCGCCGGACATTTGAAAGCGATGAGCGCCAATTCCGAGTGCAGCAGGAAACACACAGGATAGCACCGTCCGTCCAGTACGAGTCTCCGTGCGGTCGGCATCTCGACCATGCTGGGAAAAATACGCAAGCCACAGAGCCCATAGGAAAGAAACGGGTCGGGTCCACTGGACAATTCTACAGTATATGCATTGTAGCTGGGCGTATGGTACAGTCTAGGTCAATAACGACGTCGAGAAACAAGAAATAAATTTCGCACTGGCTATAAATTCGGACAGTTTGTCTCTTGGTAGCGGAGTATTGCATCTTTCACGCACTCATATGTCACAAATGTACACCACTGGGCAGGCATCACCCGTATCTGAAAAGAGACATCATCGGACAGTGCCGATAACAATCAAGATCTCACCAAAGAGACACCCACTCCTCTGTAAAAGCCACGCACGCCGTCTTTGGATATGGTACTGAGTACAAGATACCATTAAAGCTTGTACCTTGTGTTACCTCCTGATGGAATTCCAAATGTTGTCGTATTTGTAGCCTCTGACCCCGGCATCCCGCATTCGTACAGTCAGCACTGTTATAGGATTAGTTATTATCTGCGGGAGATATTCTACTGGGAAGCGTCGACTCCCTCTTGCTCACCATCGATGCGGACTTGGCTATAGTAGTTGCCACCATAGTGTCGACCGGGCTAAGTTGTTCAACCCCATGAAACGCTTGTAGTTTTGACCTGAGCCGCAAGTAGAAAGCTATTTTATAGGCAGACATGTTCGTTACCTCATCGATTCGTAAACCATAAATTGTACTGCTCCCTGAGTGCAGCCCCAGAGGCCGGGTGCCTATGGACACGTACATAGATCGATCAAATACAAACTTACTAGTCCTCTATAAAAACCAGATAGTCCTTCCGATCGATAAAGTCCTCGGATACAGCCTAGAGTCCCACCAGGGTAGACACCCAGCTGAACATTGAGCTTCACTACCCAGAGAGGGCATAATAGTGCTTGGACCTATTAAGAACATTGAACTACGAGAATAGTAATTCAACGTGTTACCGCGCATCCGGCAGCGAAGGCGCTGACAAGATGATTCCAAGCTGGAGGAAGGCTCATCGGATTAGACTCCTTTAATACGTTGTACCTAGCTTGGAAAAGATATTCTACATAGTGGGAATATGGACGACCAACTCACCCGTAAAAATACTGGCCCCAGGCAAGTGATGCTCCCGTGAGACTAATACCTGACAGTGAGATACATGCTGTCGGTGTAAAATAGCGTGCCTTACCAAAACCCTTATAGAGGCTGGCCCGGACTCCTTCCTTCTGCACGACGTCCTTGAAAATTGCTCGGAGATTAGGGCGGCCTGCTCCATTGTAGTGGCGCTGTGTATGCACCTTCACTAGCTCTAGCGGATAAAGGGCCGCTGTTGCACCTGGATACAGAAGAGTCAACTTCAGTGGACGGCAAAGAGGAACTACAGAGCCCGCTAAGAAATCCAGCCACGCCATGCGCATTAATCTGACAAGCGTGCGCCGCCACTGCGGACGAAACAGCCGGCCCAATGCCAGTGAAAGAGACTGGACCGTCTCTGCCGCCGGCCAGGGGCGATGACCGAGCCGACATGGGGGGTGAAAACGACTTCCAAATGACGACTGTATACCAACTCGGAGAACTCAAAAGCTTCTGTAGGATCGGATTCAGTAACGATGAGAACGATGATAGCAATTTCGATGTAAACTTATTTCAACAAGATCGAGCAGAGGAAGTTATATTTGGACTGCAACCGCGGCCCCGGAAATGTTGTCTCCTGCAGCTATTGTGGCGACAGGCTTCGTGCAGATGATATTGGGGCTGAGGCAGATGGTGACCTTATCCGTGGACTCGGCATCGCGTGTGTCATCCCAACACACAACCTAAGTAGGAGGTCATATTTAGAAGTAAGAAGGTATCACCCCATTGTTATGCTTGGTCTTTATAACATCACGCCTCTGGGCCAGATCCTCATCCTCGCTATCCACAAAAGTATCATACAGGAGAACCTTAGAAAAAGAAGCATAATCATCTGCGTACACCTACCATTCCTCCAGTACCTTTCCTTTACTTAGATCTATATCTTCATCAGTCTTAAATCCACATACATGTCGGAATGCGATTAAACTAGCTTTACTCATAGCCTCGGCTCTGAAAATGAATTCACCCTACCAGTTGCACCAACATAGCCAATAGCTACGTTCGATTCCATGCACCTGTCTTGACCATAACGGCCTGGAAGGCTAACGTATGAACGTGTATTCGGGAGACTTGTCTTGGGGAAGTGCTGATATAACAGAACTGATAGGCACATAGCGAAGATCACAGGCATTACGAGTTCTCATTGGCCTTTTCAATCAGCTGCCAGAGATTCCTTAAAGCGTCCAGAACGCTTCGTACTTTTGGCCTGGAATCCGATGCGCGAATAAGCCCCGCGTCGCCCGTCGCGGATTTACTGACAAGAAGTGTAAGCAGCAAGAACGCGTACAGCCCGCAATCTCTTAACGACGCAAGCTGCCCGGAATGCACACCTGAAACTACCTTAAAAAATCCGTAAAGGTAGCAAGCTCTTGCTCGTTCATCCCGAGACTATCTATTCTCGTAAGCATGCCAGTATCGTAGAGCTCCTTCATAAATTTAGCTGAAAGGTCCGGATGAGCCTCATGGACACCGTGGGAATTCGGGATGACTTACAGTTAGCAAAACTGGCAAGCTCGACATGGACCTTCACGGAGGGGTCCTGTTCATCTATGAGCTGTCGCGCTCGCTGGAGTCTTTGCAAACGCTCTCCGTCAGATGGGAAAGGGAATCTGAGGGAAGTGTCTTTACGCTCTTAACTTTAGGGGCTACTACCCATCCATCATCTGAAAAGCGCCCAGGACGAGCGCGTCTGGGTTGAAGGCTCCCGAATTAATCTCTTCCTCAACTTCCTCTATACCACGCAGGTACGGGGAGTGAGCATCGCTGTGAAGCGCTGAAACAAAGGACTTTAGGGAATGGCCAGTTTATCGATTATAGATGCTATGCTAATGCAGCCTACTTACCTAGGCGATTCGCGCGCGGGCAAGTGTCGTTTCCCCATTGCTCGTCCGAGACGCTCTCAAGGATGATATGAATATCATCACTATCTGGAGATAAGCCTGCTGGGTCTTGCCAAGACATCGTTTAATGTACCTTCCGGGGAAGAGGGGGCCAAGCCTCCCGCCACAGGCAAGGGAGTGGCGAACTGATCTCGGAGCTCTTTCGAGACGTGCGCGCCGAGCAAGACCTTATGTCCCTGAAATAGCCAAAGTACCATCAAAACTCGGCAATCTCCTGAGGAATCCCGGTATGACCTCCATTTGTATCCGGCATCCCATATGAGGAGCGTTGCCGCCGAACCTCCAGAAACTGCCATAGTTGTCTCCAAACCCGCGCACGCCGCTCACCAGCTCGTCGAATAGAGTCTTGTTCGAGACGTACCTAGCGCTCCTCTAATGTAAGCCTTAAGGATCAACCCAAATACCTCTCAGCTGCAGCTCCATGCTCGAAAAAGTAATGGAAAGTTTCGGCGAGGTCTTGCGGGCTAGTAATGACGTCGTGGTCCTGTGGGTGCTCAACTGGCCCAATCTTGAGCTGAGTAACACAGAAAATTATTTACTCCTCAGCCTTCAACTGCATCAGGTTACCTCCTTCAAAAGCTCTGTGCCACGAGTCACACCATCCAGGCATGCGCCGAAGCCGAGGACAACGTTCTTTGGATGAGCCTCGATTCGTTGACGTGTTGCAGCCTCTTCCGACAACTGCGCCTACGTCAATATGTAATACTTCCTTACCAACTACATGAACTCGCGCTACTTGCAAAAGCTCAGCTTTATCAATCAGCTTTCTATCCGGTGGATGAACAAATGCCTTATTCTGATGTACAGTCGGGTGACCACCGTATTCTCCCCCCAAGTATCTACCGAGCAGGCCTGTAAGCCGAACCACTTGTACGCCAACTCCATTCTTACACATATGTCACCGCGACGAAGACAACCAGCAAAGGTAAAAATGCATGTATCAGCGTCGGGAGTACTCCACCCTCAACCATTATCAGTGGCTGCTAAAAACAAGAAACTAAACCGCCCACTTCCAAGTGCTCTCTAGCCTCGCCGATTCTGTCGTGGAACTCAACGTACAAACAGCAAGTGATAGCAACATCATTTACATACAAGTGCATTTCTAAAGCTCATGATTTCCAGTGCGGTCTGCAGACACGACCCTGTATGAGTTGGATGTACCCTGGAGAGGAAAATCCTCATCACATTCATTGTAGAAAAGAACGCTATTGAGTAGTCGATACCTGAGCGAACTGCTGAGCTACATACTATACTCTTACTCCCATATTCTTACACGAAAGTATACAAGCAAATTACTAATAGTGAAAGGAGACAGCTTCTTGTGTAGGATTTGCGGTGCTTCGGAGGGCGTTTAGACATCAAAATGGAACTAGACGGCATGTACTACGAGCGTCTTTGTGAACCCAACTCCCGAATAGATTACACCAAGCAACATGGGTGGTGGATTAGTCTTAAAAGGCATTATGATCGAATTCTAAGGAGCATCCTGAAACGAAAATCCTGTTACAAGCTCGAGAGGAAAGACGAAAGCCCTAACAGCTCACTTTAGTGGCCAGAAGACCCAACTCAAGAGATGTCTGATAAATCGTGCTAATATTGCGCACCTCCCAACCAGGCTGACAGAACGATAGGTATGCCTTGCACGCCAGTCGCCAGGACTCTCCTCGTTAATACCTCAGCAGTACTCCAGTCTGCTTGACGCTCCTCCTCAGTTAGTCCCCAAAGCTGCCCTCCGCCGGTGACTGTGACATCAACCTCCGAACCATCATCGTTGACTTCGCCGGCAGATTGCTCGTCGCCATCGTCCCCTATACAGCTTCGTTCGCCAGAGCTCCTCCAACCGTGAACCCTTACCGTCTGGAGTGCTTGCTGAGCTTGATAAGTTCTTGACAGTATTCAAACGAGAAACTGATGAAGAAACCTGGGCATTGCACCTCGGAATGACGCGAGCCTCCTACTTCCCGACATGAACGTCTGCATAGTCCGCAAAGTCTTGGCGGACTTCACCCAGAGGTCGTGAATGGCTCTTCGGTCAGCCATGGGGTACCACTCTCTCAGAAAAACGACCACATAGTTGCACAACTGCTTAAGAACCTGCAACGGCGGTCGGGCAAAAGCAGTGGCAGACCGCGCCAAGACCTTCGTGTGCCCGACGTTGCGAGGATCGAACAGCTCGTCATTGTCAAAGGTTTTCCTCTTGCCCTCGACGCAAATGAACTGCAGTACCCCAGTTGTAGTTCTCTTATCGAACAACGGGTATGAATGGAGGACATATCTGTATGAAGTAGTTACGAGCGAGCAAACCATACACGAGCACGTTTCTTCCTTGGATGAGTCTCGCCGATGGATATAGCTCTCGGATGAGTCAGGCGGGGAAAGGTCCACAGAAGGGTCGTAAATAGCTGCAAGCTTATCCGGCTGAGAAGAGTGGCTCCGATGATTTCGATTTTTTTGTGAACCTTACTTGCCCCTTTTTCGGTGTACCGTCATCCGTCATAGATGGCAAAGTGAAAGTTTGCGGGCAGCGCGAGCGGACCTGTTGTATCGCGATACCGAATTGAGTTCAGCGTACCAATCCCCTACTGTGTGTCCGACTACACCCGTCATTCCCTTAGCACATGGTCTCAGTTGTCTGTCCAGCTGTTTAGAATCTATTTGAGAAGACCGCCGTCCGAACGAGGCGTCCTCATGATGGTGTTGCACTCCGCCGGCCACCTAAGAAGGCTTGAGCCGAGAGCCACGGTTGGTAGTTACAAATTGCGCGGTGACGTCCCCGACGACCAGATGCAAAGCGACTTTTTTTGCATGGAAAAGCTCGTTCAGGTACCTTGAGTATACAAATAATCGACAGTTGTTCATCGAACTGTGAGAGACAGTATAGAGACAAAATGTAACCCACGCATCGCATGGTATTCATCTTCAGAGTGTCCAAACAGTAAAGTACACCAGAGCACCCCGGTATTACAAACTCAGCATCCCCATAAGCGCACTTGGACTTGTGCAGTGCTGCATCATCTCCGTGGCGAACTGTAACAAATACCCTTGACCTGCCCACGCTAGATAAATGGACTTCTCGCAAAGATGATAGCTCACGCTTCATCGACCATCCACTAACGGCAGTCTTCTCAAAGACCAACAGCATCTCCAGTCCGAGCACCTGGATAGTAACTCGCTCTCACCCCGACTATATAGACTACCGCAATGTTCCGCAGGATGATTTCATCGTCATGATCAAATATCGGATCGCGTCTCTTATTAACCGCTTGTACCTAGTTAGTACACGGTTCAATATTATCTGATGGCAAGCACCGCATGAATTACAATGCAGGTGACCTTTCCGTCGTTCACTATTGGCACGCAAAGCACAGACCGTGTGCGATAGTTAGTAATACGGTCGAAACTGACATCAACAATAGAGCAAGAGAACGAGGAGTCGGCGAACCTGCTATTGAATCTCTTATCCTCGTAAGCATCATATATACTAACAGAATCCCGCAGAAGATAAGCACTCGCCACCAACCCTATCCCCTCAGCATAAGGATCAGTCCCCCGTTTCGGTAGCTCCACCTTCCAACCGCCATACAGAGCAAATCACATACAGCCTATTACCTCTAGGCGGTCGTAATCGGTCTCCTCTGCGTTCTGCACGTATGTCCACATGATTCCCTGCGTCGCGTCCACCACCCAAATAGAACCACGGTCGCAGTCGAGAGCTTCGCAACTGATGTTCTACAAGCAAAAGAGATATAAGTGGTCAGATCTTCATCGGGTTAATACAATTAATGTGTTGATTAGGTGATCAATCGCATGCACTTCGAAAAGACTCTTCAAGCGGCCGAAGGCTCTTGAGATTGCGGCCGAATACCTATTAGACGTACTCAAGTCGTCAATACCAAAGGCGATGGCAGAGTCTAGCTGTACTTCTGCTGGGCCCAAAACTCTGTTCCCAATGCGTTAATACAATCGAGCCTGCCACGTTCGGTCGCCACAAAGTCCGCATCGCAGAGGTATGGTAGAGTACACCGCCCACGAGTCGAAGTGACCTGGAATACCAATAGCCTACCCAATTCTCTGAGCAGTAACATACCATCGTCAAAAAGTCGATTTGCTGTGGTGATAAATTCATGAAGGCTTTGGGAATTGGAACGCCGTTAGACTTAAACGGCGCAATCTGAGAGCACTTGTTTCCATAGCTGAACCCCAGAGATTTACTACCAATGTAGTACCGCGTTGCTTATAAGGAGTAATGACCGGCAATTTATCAATTTTGTGGCCGACCGCATCACCGAGAATGCTCTTGAGATGGGATACTGTATTGACGAAGCCATATCTGCCCGAACACCTACCGACAGGCGGATGCACTAGACATACCCGGCAGCCAAAGGGCTCTCGTTCATTATCTTCCATACCACCTGCGTCAACTTCGACCGGGCCTCTTCATCCGAGTTAGCCCTGTCCACCACAGACGTTTCGGGTCCAATGACGCTCTACTATTACGCTAGCAGTTTTTCATGGTACGCTATCAGCGACACAACCTCGGCTTCAAGAACAGCGCTCTTGGCCATCCACCATTTCTTCTGCCTCTCCAAAACAGTCATTTGTTGTATCTGACGCCATCAACTTCCACCCTGAGAACTCGTATTATAAGCTACGCTTGTTGCCAACTGATTTGCCAAGTAGCGTGCTCGCTTAGCATGTAAACCTTTATCATCAGCTATCCTCGTGCCTGTAATCGCAACAAATTTAGGGGATATAATTCTTCCATATATGCACCTCGAGAGGTCCTTGGGCCGTCACGCGGCTGGTTATTCGGGTCTCCGGCGCCTTCCTTCTCTGCCGTTACAACAGCCAGTTCGTGTTGCAGTATACCCACGTTTCTCGACAGATGCTCGAACCTTTTATAACATAAAAATCGGGTAAAGGCCTCTTCAACTACCTTTGAGCGTCTGCATTAGCCCTTCTCTGCAGGACTTCACATTCCTTTGTCTTGTTCGCCAACTCAATCTTGGCAACCGTGAGGTCGGACTCGAGCTTTTTCACCTGGAAGTATGCCATGTAGCAAGCCTACGGAAAGGTTAGTTCTCACCTGCCTCTCAAGCGTATTGCATTTTTGAACTGCAGACCCATGGTCCATGGCGGTCGTATGCAACTGCGCGCAGATTGAATGCAGCTTTCTTGTCTACACACAGCCTACTACCTTCTTTGCCAGTTCAACAATGCGCGACTCGGCACAAACGCAGTCACCCAACTCCTGCGAAATACTTTCTATTGCACGCATGCCCTCGGGGATATCTTTCCGTCGCGAAAGCAAGGTTAGCGCACCACGAACTTGATCCCAACCTAATACACCAGATCACCAAGCCCTGTAAAAAAGTTGGTCGGCCCCGGCAAAACCGATTTCGCATGCCAATTCACCCGCTCAGTTATTACGCCATTTTTGCTTTTCCACTATTTCCACACACATCTCCAATAGCTCTGCCACCTAACCATGTCGAATAAGAGCAACAGTATTCTAGTGAGCGCTCACTACCTTATTGTCCATCTTGGGTTCGCCAGTTTTGTTCAACAAAGTGATATCATCACATGCCTCCCTGATGTCATTGAGTCTTTGTTTGTAACATCCACGGCTCCGAGACGATAAATCAGTTCTGAGCAGTCACATTTGACTCGAGCAAACGCTTCTATCTGTAGCAGCCCACTTCCAGGTCGAAGCTGAAACTCCAGCTAGTGAATCCACAGAGACGTCATGCGTCCACGAGCTAGCTGTCGTCTGGTCATGCTCATGCGGCTCATGTACTTTGTCTCGTTTCGCAGCCGCTGCATGCAAGAAACGTGTTAACAGCAGCTCAATGGCACTCGCATGGAACTATTTTATAGGTATTACCAGCCTTCTTCTTTTTCTTTTTCGGTGATTTCGGATCGTATATGGCGGGAAGTCTCGTACCCTAAAATCGAGCTTTCATCAGAAGCATCGAATCCGAGCAATGAGAGCTAGAGAATTGCCACGTATTCGCTGCTTTCCCGAGTGCCAGTAGGCCGCAGAAAAAAGTATCCCCACAAGAGCTCACCCATGAGCGGTTCTGGCTTTCCCGCTGCCTCGTTACCAGACAGACTGTTCGCATTTCATGAATGTCGGGTGCTGAAGAAGTGTTCAGTAGCATTGCGATGAAACAGCATAGCGATGTTGCGCTAATCAATCGTATTTCGCGCGCGCCCTGAAGGTAAAAAAATTTTCTTCGGGTTCCACTTCTCGTGGCTCATCAGAGTATTGGACTGTAAGCGTACAGTGTACATATAGCCTGCTAGGCGCCAGCGTGTCATGTCAAGAGCTCATTCGGCTAACGCCGATCAGCTGGCATTTATGGACGCGTTCTGGAACATCTGTCACAGGTATGTCATGACTCGTGACATACAACTCGACCCTGACCCAACCGTGACGACTCCTCTCCACCACACGGCTACCGATACTGAAGGTGTTTGATACCATTATTTGCATTGCGTGATGCAACTTGCATCTCTCCGGGAAATTCTTCATTCACCTCTAACATTCATAAACCGCGTCGCGAGAGTAGACACGGCGAGCAGCAGAGGTCTCTGGGTGAGCTCCAAAGGAAGTTAACTTAAAAACACAACGCAGTGTACTTTCTGGTGAACGTACGTGCTTTCTGTCACTGATGTAAAGTATAGCACTGCAGCTGGCCATCTACTCCCCCCACGACGACAGTTCGTGCTCCGTCTCCAAGAGCTTGAATCGCGGAGGGCTTCCAACCCAAATCGACTTGCTCCAGCACCCGTGGATTGGTGCCAAGTAAAGACGACAGTGTCAGTCTTCCATCAGAACCGACCGAAGTAACACAATGGTCACGCAGGAATGTGAGGTCGGCCACTGCCTGGCTATGAGCCGGTATCTGAGCGGGTATGAGGGTTTTCATAAGACGATTTCCACCCAGCCTTACTCGCAGTATGCTTTTTCTGAAGTCTTTGAAGTTCAAGGAATCTCCTCGGAACCGCATCAGGCACAGTGCGCCACTGCCGGTCCCTGCCACTGCCGCATCGTTGTGAAAAGGGTCGAATTGAATACAGTTTACAAAGGGGGGATTAAATGCCATTGGCAGGGTAGAGCTCTCATCCTGAGCAAACGATCCAATGATAAATTGCTATGTCCAGGAGGCTACTTTGACGGCACCAGCCACATCTACGACACCCCGTGACCTGTAGCTAGCCCTCTCCACCGCGAAGCGTCGCACTGTGCAGTCGAACCCGCCTACGAGGATATCAGTTGTCGTAGTTGGGCAGGACGGGGATACGCGAGCAGTCACACAAGAGCAGACCTGTGAGAAGATAAAGCCCTGGAATTAGAGGATGTCACTCGAACTCCTACTTGCTCCTCCTCATTTACTCGTAATTTCTCGCGGCATTCTGCAAGTGTGGACGAATCAAGAAACACAAGTTCTCCTTCGTCCGTTGGGACAAGCAGTTGAGAGCCATCCGGTGACAAAGAAAAGTTGTTAACTTCATTGGTCTGACAGACGGTCAATGACACAGAGCCTCGTGCTCGTGAGTCTCTCACCTGGTTTTGTGGGACGTAGGCAGCTGCGAGCATGCCTTTACGAATGTCGTAGTTGAGAATATTCGATTCAGCACCGACGTATACAGAAGTGGATGAAGCGACGCAGTTCCCGACAAGCTCGCCTGCAGCGGGGAGGGTAATCCGGCTCTAACATATGAAGTGCTGCGAGTTGTTACTGACAGCTTACTTGAACCACGTTAGACCTGACGTCGATACCTAAGAGGCTCTTGTCTTCCCGAGCCACCCATATCATATCGGGAGATCCTGGCTGACCCGACAGAGCCGTAACGGAGCAGTCTTTGCTCGTGTCACCCTCTATCAGGCATTTATCCGATTCTAGAGACCGGTGGCCCACCATGAGAAACTGCTAGGAGAGGAACTGAGGAGAATCACCACACAAGCACAAGCAGGCGTAACAGCTACCACCGTGGCGCGGGTGTCGCAGCGGGCGTACCCATTACTCCAAACTCAAAGAAAGCTTGTGAGAAATGATATGCATTATCGACAAGAGTAGGCTTCTGTTTTTAAATAATATATAAAGTACACTGCTTTAGCAGACTCAGGGTACGGTGATGATATCATCATGATATACTTCACAATTCAAGTTCGAGCCTTTTATTACTGATAAGTTATCAGTATCTGAGAAAGCGGTAATGCGAATGCTGAGCCCGTGATAGCCAGTGAAGTACGCGATATAGTGTACATAATCTGCTTGGTAACTTACAATCGGTTCGGTAGTTCTCGAAATTCGCAACGAGCATTGTGGAGACGACGCCGGCTGCCATCAGTCCCATTGGCAGCGCCCTCTCGAAGACTGCCATGCCACGCTTTTGGGTCTCCTCTCTGTTCCCTCTCCTAACATAGAAGCGCCATGACATCGCGTAGAAATCGACGGAGACTATGATCCTATGAGAGCATCTTCCGAGAATTACCTAAATCGCCTCGCATGGAAGGTGAATTTCCTTCGTTGGCTTGTCGGCATCCACGGGTGCCGTTTCTTACTACTGAAGAGCGAATGATAACGATAGGAAAAATGAGGATTAGCCACCGTTCAGAACGGTCCATTCTTACGGTAGCGCAGCATCGCACTTGGGTTGCTTATTGTCTTGTTGCTCTCCGGAATCCTATCAAATGGGTTGGTATTGGATAAGACACTCTGCCGTACTTACCTTCCTTGAGCTGAGCGGCGTTGGTCGACCTGCCCGGGAGACCCGACTCTCTACCACCACGCGAACTTCACGGCGTTTAGGAGTATGAGTCTTGGTCTGACGACATCACGTGCGAGGAAGGCCGGTGGTCTTCTCAGCTTACAAGCTCCACGTTCTTCGAGATTGTTTTCCGAACTCGCCCGCCGATTACCTACACAAAAGGTAACCGGTTACATCGCTTTCATATTGCATTTTACACTTTTCTTCTTTCCTTCTTCTGGTGTCCCTGCAGCATTCGCTAGGCACTCAGTCTCCCCTTGTGGGAGAGATGCAATGACACTGCTTCCTTGCTCGACCAGTGGATCCGAGACTCCTTTACGCTTCGGCACCCTCTTCGCTTCTGCCTTTGCCTTCGGCTTGGGCGTACTCGCGCTCGTGGCAGTATGTGCTCGTTTTCGAGAAGATGGTTTCTTCTTGTGTGAAATGCTACTTCGCTTATTAGCTGGGCTTTCGAGCCCAGTTACTTCCGGCGCGGCTCGCTTAGGGGTTGCAGAAGGCTTGTTCGTTTTCCCGACTTCCCGAGTCTTCCTAGGAGTACCTCACAGAAATAGCTCTCAGTCTCGTTTTTTATGCGACCAACCAACTTCTGAGAGAATCTTCGTCAAACACGGCTTGGCTGAGCTTAACACCATGTAATCTCGCCGAAGACCGCAGTGGGACCTCCTCTGGCAATTTCGCTGTCATAGATAAAGAGTTCTGAAGAGCTGGTTTTCAGTTGGGCGGGCCGCAGCAAGTAATTTGATTTACTACTGTTCACTGAATGAACATGAACGTTTATTCATTTGGCACATGAATATCACTAAGATATATAGCAACAGAGTCCAGGTTCGCAGCTTCTTCGGTAGGCTTCTAGAGGTTCGCTCGAACTCTCAACACAATAACACGCAGTAGACAGTAAAAACTCTCCTGTTACAAATGACAAAAAGTAATTAAAGCGTTTTCTGTTCAAGTGGGAGAGAATACATACTTGGTCGTAGCATCAGTTACGAAGTGGCATTAGTACAATAATTTCTATTAGACATAAAAAGTGTTAGCATGGATATGTCAAAAAATCTGATTGTTCATGCGAAAGAGTGCCACGAATCCTCGACTGGACGTCCATCGGGGGAGCTTTCGTCACCAGCTTCGGGAACTGATATGGCTAAGCGTATGCGCTCAGGTGTAGCTGGGCATACGAGCTGGAAATGCTTCCGGTTACCTCTCGCAGCATAAATTGCCTCCTTGATAGCATAATAGACCTGCAGAGATAAAGGTCAGGAGTACCGAGGATCACGCGAGTGAAAGGAATGGAGAACAAACCAGAGAATGTCCTTACGCTTGCACCTCCAAAGAGGGGAGGCTCACCGACTGCCTTGCTGGCTCGAATAGTTGGACCGCTAGTCCTATCGTAAAGCGCGACACGAAAGTCGCAGGGAATGTCATCGAGGGAAGGGATCTTGTATAGTCCGGGCCCCTAAGAGAACACCTCAACTCGAGGATAAAGAATTAAACCACGCTCACCTTAGTGATCAGCCTGCCCTGCTTATCATAGACTAGTTCTTCCATACAAAAGAGACCATATCCCTGCATGAAGGCACCTTCAATCTGACCGATGTCGATCGCTGGATTTATGGACTTCCCAACATCGTGGACAATATCAACACGTAACTGAACAGCGTATGGACGAGTATTGCGTATGTTTCGCTCTTACAACCCGTGTTTCACCAGTGAGCACGTCAACTTCAACTTCCGAAGCCGCCGCTCCATAGGTGTAGTAGTAGAAGGGCACAGAATTGAAAGTATTAACCTAAGCTCCCGGTAGGTAAGTGCAAGTTATACCAGCAGAAAGACGCGCCGTTCCCAACGTTACCTCTTTCTTAGACCAATCGGCCCCCGCGATTTCTGGGGTCCTGTAGAATCCCACAGCGCTGAGACATTTGCGATCGAACCTACGACAAGGAAGGAGCTATCCACATTGGCACTAACAAGTCTAATACCACGCTTTCGTGGCAGCGCTCGCAAGCCTCGCCTGGGGATCGCTGATGGAAGAGTCCTCGTACGCCTGAGACCGTGAGATCAGTACTCGACCATCGACCCTCTGCCGACCTTGATAGTTTCCTTTAATTGCCGGCAGGCATCAACCGCGGCATTAGCATTGAGGTCAGTTCCACTTGAAGCCGCCGTTGGCACTCCATTGGGAGCTCGGCTGGTGTTGGCCTCAGATATGTGAATCGCGTCAACAGGGATGCCTAGCTCGCTGGCGACAACCTGTATAGAACGCTGCTCTACCGCAAGTTGAAAACGGCTTACTTGTGACACTTTAGTATTCAATCCTTGTCCCATCTCAACGCCGACGTGACAAACTTGGACAGACCCGTCCTTTTGAAGGGTTATTAGTGCGGTAGCTTGGTTAAGATGTGTAGCAGTGAACGATATACCGTACCTGACCAGTACAGGTAATAGCGCGAGATAGCTGGGCAAACCATCTACCGTATAGGGACAGCAGCAATTCCGCGCTTCAGGTAGGAGTTCTTCTTGTTGTATTCGACGATTTCCACTCGACGCTTGTCAAATTCCGACTCCTTCATTAATTTTATCCACATGTCTTCTGAAGGGACCTGGAAAGCAATGGTATGGAACACCTGCGGGATTGGGTCATCTTTTAGCCTTGCCTCATCCCCAAGATGATGATTGTAATGTGTCAAGTTAGCGGCGCCTTGTGGACCACAAGCCCAGTTAGCAGCTTCGAGCTCTTCTCGTCTGATTCCGAGCTCACAAGCGGCATGCTCGAACATCGCCTGAAAAAGCGACTGTTAGACAATAAGACATTCAAGCAAGCATACCTCCGCAACAGCCTGTCCCTGAGGTCCTCCAAATCCACGGAATGCTGTATTGCTCTCTATATTGGTCTTAGCCAAGCGTCCTGATAGTGAAGTTACACTACGGATATGAGATGCTGACGGAGTTCTGACCAGTGACTCGGACATTTCGCACGAAACTAGCATTCGTCATATGCATCATAGCTCGGTTCAGCACAGGTTCGGACAGGTCGTGAGAGTAGCCAGCGTTCGCCTAGAGTTGACCTTAGCTTCTGCGTAGGACTGGGCAACTCACGTATAAGTCTACATCAGCGGCGACCAACTTCCTGTCGCTCCTACGAACGGCGACAGTATAATCAGCGAGGAAAGCGTGTCGCTTTCCACTGTTAGCCATGTCTACATCGCGGTCCATTTGGAAACTAATCAAAGAGGCGTTCGAAACTTGACTCGATTTGGATGCCACCCACCGAGCAGGTCGGTTAAACTTGACGGCTGCAAGAGCCGCATAGGAGGCCAAAATGCAAGATCGAGACTCCTTACCGCCAAATCCGCCGCCTGAGCCGATAAACAAATTCGACCAGAAGCAAAACCAACGCACCTCACCTATTCTCTTCGTTCGGACAACAACTCGATTTAGCGGTATCCCCAGAACTTCGGCAATGTGCATCTGGGTCTCATGGGGGTGCTGCGTTGACGAAAATACTTCGACTTCAGTGCCCCCATCAGCTGGCACGGCTCGGGCACCCTAAACAATAGAGCTAATGTGGCCGTTCTCTCATGAAGTTGAGACATTACGGAAAAAGTTTTATTACATTGGTTTCAAAATAAAAATGTTCTTGCCCGGCCATTTTGAAACGGCCCTTGACAACAGCAAATTCGTCTGGTCGAGATAAACAGTGTTCGATAACCTCCTCGATATTAGCGCCCATGTCAAGGTCAATCACCTTATGGATGCACGCGGAGTCGCCGCCACCTGGACAAGACCAACGTCCTAATAGCGGGGCTCAGTCTAGAAATTACCAACAAAAAGGAGCTCATGGAAGCTCTTCTCCCTAATAGCATCCTCGATACTGACAATAGGCGGCGGACGCTCTTGCGAGTATGTAACCTAGGATCACGAGACCAACTGCAATATCGGCGCACGATCTGCTGTATATTACCTTCACGGCTCTGGCCGAAACGCGGGCTGCATAACGGCTGGTTGCCGCCACGATTGCGATAATCTTGAGAAAGAACAATACTGGTGACCATGTGAGCGTACCTCACCTGCCCACAGTGTGATACGTTGAAACCGGCATCTGCAACAGCAAACACCGGCTCATCGTGGGCAATAGCACCAATCGTGTGTACCCCCGTGCAGTCCTTATGCGTGACCTACTAAAAACGTTACAAAGTCGACCTGGAACAGACACTCACCTCGCCAACAAATCCCTCAACATCACGACAGCGACTGAAATCCATGGCAACCACCGATCCAGTTGACTGGGTTGAAAGTACAAAGTCGATGTATAGTTCATGGCGGCTATAAGGGGTGTCGTCAAAGTAGTCGGCGCAGCCCCGCACCTTTGAAGCAACACGATCATCCTGAAACTCGGGCAGCCTTCCTTACCTGCTTGTCAGCAGCCAGATGCTTCACTGGCTTGCCCACGGGATCTAGAGGATCTCCGAGTGGCATGTAGTACTGAATTCCTTTCTTGTGAGTTGGCACAAAGTTGTACCTAGCATCAGGCCTCGCATAAGATCGAAAGCCTCGAGACTCACTCTGTGGCACCAGCAGGCAACCCCATACAAAACTTATACATAACTGCGCGAGCTAATGCCATACGATACTTCGTCATTCCTATAATAGATCGTAACGGTTAGCGTCAGATTCGCATCTCTCACCTCCAGGCGTCTCAGGGGCCAACACGAATTCGGCTTTGATGGTATCCATAATTCTCTGGGTTGTCTCGACACAGCCTATCCGGTGCCCAACCAGCGCTTTCTCGGTTCGGAACGCACGAATCTGCGGAAGTTCACTCTGACCGTTGCCCACTGATCGCAGAAACTTACAGTAGTCGGAGCCATACCACCTAAAGCCACGCGGGCATCGGTAACTCTGCCGTCTTCTGTCATGTACACAGCAATAGCAGCGTTCACAATAGATAGATCATCTTGACGACGTCTTGAGTGCTTGAACACACGGAAACTGCTGGGACGCTAGCCGGCACCCAGAAGCTCATTAGCCATTACCTGTCGTATCGCAGTGGGACCGTGACGCTCACAAGCACTTCCTTATCCTGTAGGTCAACCTTACGATATGATATGAAAAAATCATCAATAGCAACCTAATTTGGAGAAGAATACGAATAGCACGGATAGATCGTCCACAATACTTCTCTGTATTCGATTTCGCCAGACTCCAGCCTTGCTATGCGGCATGATGCACCAGCAGCTAACCAAACCACGTTGAGATCTGAAGGAGGGCATAGAAAAGTAGCGAGCCAGGAAGGACGCACCAGAAATAGGGCTTGCTGTAGCAATGTTTCCTCCGATCGTGGCAACGTTTCGAATGTGTTCAGAGGCAAAGAATCGGAGCATCGCTGTTATCCCTCGAAGGCTGACATGAGAACAGTCGGGAGTGGAGCTAATCGAACCGAAATCGTAGGAACCTCGAGATTTCTTAGTTTACCACTAAGTAGACGATCGCGAAAGTTATACGCGGAATACCCCAGTGTACACAACTTAATATGCCATATACAGAATGAAATTGGTATAGGATACCAGGTATACCAGAGTCATATACTAAATATATAATCATCTCAACGAAGGAGAAACTAGAATATCAAACTGAGTTAGCTTAGTAGTCACAAGGGCTTACACATCTGACCCACAGTGATCAGATTCTTCAATGAGTTCCTTCAAGGTGGTGAGAGATACAGCAGAGCCTATAGTGGCGTAACCAGAATCCTGGTCTAGCCTGACTGAGTTCATCTCGCCTTTCACCTAAAACCGGCCATATAATACATTGATGACTTTTACCTCACCCTCGCCGTTGAGATTAGTGCCATAGGGTACGCGTGGTCATCGCGGAAAAACTTGTCAATCCTGCGCTCAGAGTGGCCTCCAGCAAGCCTAAACAAGACCAGGACTAAGAATCAAATCTCCAGCGAAAGTTCATCTGCAGCTCTACCTGTAGTTCCCAACGTAGGTGATTATAGTGAGAAGCTCGTGGAGAGAGGTGGGCCGATAGTAATCGCATGGAAGTCCAACATGCTTTCCATGCAGAAAGAGTGGACGATCCAGATTACCGGGGAGAAATTTGGCTTCAGTCAACTTATTGGCAGAAGACTTCATGGAGGGGGTCTCCGCAGTTGTCAACGAGTTGTCGCTCAAGTGCACAGATGCGTCGGTGCCCTGAGAAACATGAAATAATAAAAACACGACTGAACCGCCTTACCTCTTCTTCTCCGTCTTCGGCGTTTTCCACCAAGTTATACATACCCTGTATAATTGGCCTGTAACCGGTACAACGGCATAGGTTACCATCAAGAGCCTCCTCTATATCACGAATCTGCGCGACATCACACAGGTGAAACCAAGTTGATGCAGATTCAAACACTCACCTCTCTTTTGCCATCCTCCCACTTAGCGTAAACGCTCATCACCATACCGGGGGTACAGTACCCACATTGAGAACCATGAGCTTCAGCTAGGCTTCTCTGGATCGGGTGCAAAGGGGTGTTAGCGGGTCCTGGCACCGACATGGAAGACGTTATAAAGGTTCTGCGTTACCATGCTTCTTCGACTTGCAGTCGCCATCACCAGAACAGGGCCCACCATCGGCACATTTGCCCTCGCAACTCTCACCCTGCAGAAACCAAGTCGCAACTTCACACAGTCGAGCCTGTCTACCTTGACTCCTTCAATTGTGGTAACTTCACATCCTGCGACGTCACAGACAGACACGAGGCACGAGTTTATGGAACGATGGACAGGCTAAGAGGCAAAATCGCAGAAGTAGAGTGACCTCTCAAATGGCGCACCTTTCCTGTCACAATATCGGTCGTGTAGACAGATACAGTGCAAGCACCGCAACCACCTTCGCCACATGCTAATCTGGTACCGCAACGGCCGGAAGCCCTCAGCCACTCAAGTAGTGTGCATTCAGGGTCGACATCTTCCACGTGGACGGGCCTACATCAGAGAGTGAGCTAGCCCGATAAACAAAAAGCTAGAGGCTTACTCTCCATTAACAGTGAAACGAAGGCCTCGTACGGCCTGGTCCTCATAGTCCCTCAAAAGTTTTTTGGTGCGACGCTCTCGTGTGTGATGAGCAGCCGGTTTCATAAGGTTATAAGGTTCACGCAAAACTGATAGTTTCGAACTATGCACAGTCACGCCATCTTGACGCGCCGACGAGTGTCGCAAGACTGGGCGAGCGAAAACCCTGGGCTCACAGGTGACTGCCACACGTAGCCGTAATACATAGTAAAGACCGAACTTGCATTTTAAGGGATGTGATTTCCAGGATAGTTCACGAGTCGCTAGCGTCGCACCTGTTCAAGACCAGATACTTCTACCGACCATGAGAACACAACATTATGACCGGATGGCAACGACGATACAGCTGATTGGCTGAAACCCGGGAATGACCCACTAGTCTAAAAAATGATCGAAATATCCGATCAACATGGAAGAGATGTTGAGCACTGCTTACGGAAAGCTGCCCTTAAAAGCCCTGTGTCATCATATATGGAAAGAGTGGTTGAATAGTACTCTACTTCTAGAAAGAAAAGGCAACTTGTTAAAAAAAGTACATATCCACTATGTGGTCAAATTACAATAATGTGTCTGTGGGCCATCCCGGCTACGGGACTGTACCAGAGTTGGGCCGCCTATGGCCGCTCAGTCCGCAGTCATACCCCTGTACTGGCACTCGCTCGCCCGACCAAAGAAGTGCTGTACGATAAAAAATGAGTGTCAAAATCATAGTATTACTGGGTAACATAGGTACGGAGGTCTGGGTATTGGAGATATATGCCTCAACTATTAGAATTCTACGTCTTCGTAACCGATTATGCAAAAGCATGCCACTTCGCCTCTACAGACTCAAACTCATCATGCTCATCAACACACGGGACGGCAATGGCGAGGCGAACGCGTTCGCAAGTAAGAGGGGAAGTTAATGGGAAATACCTCGTAGTATCACGAGCCGAGTAAAGTGCCTCTTTAATGGCCAGGTAGACCTGACAATACACCGTTTTTGACAAGGAAACGACTCTACCGCTTCTGAGCTCACACTAAAAGCACCGAATAAGGGAGGTTCGCCCACGGCCTTGCTTCCACGAATAGTGGGTCCTGTTGATCTAGAGTATAGCGACACACGGAAATCACAGGGTATATCATCAGCTGAAGGGATCTTGTACAGGCCAAGGCTCTGAGGAGGGGGGAAGTAGGCGAGACCGATTGTCAGGACGTTCATTTCTCTGACATCACAGTTAAGAAACGTACTGGCCTACTTTAGTGATCAGTCGGCCCTGGTGGTCGTAGATGGGTTCTTCCATACAAAAGAGACCATATCCCTGCATGAAGGCACCTTCAATCTGACCGATGTCGATCGCTGGATTTATAGATTTCCCAACATCGTGGACAATATCAACGCGTAACTGGAAAGAGGACGTGTCATGCTCAGTAAGGAAAGCTAAACGACTCACAACGCGAGCTTCGCCCGTCAAAAGATCAACTTCAACCTCAGAGCACGCGGCTCCATAACTATGATAGTAATATGGACTACTGCGGAATTCGTTAACCTGTCCGGGGACAGAGAAACCTGCTGAACAACCGCGTCAGTAGTGTTGTAAGTCACCTCTCGCTTGGTCCAGTCGATATCCTCGTCAAGTGGCACACGATAGTAGCCCACAGCACTGAGACAGCGACGGTCAAACCTAAGCCATCAAACAGAGATTTCAAGCTATGATGGAGAGGGGCCTAACCAGGCCTTCGTCACCGCTGCCGCGAGCTGCTTTTGTCTGTCGTGAATGGTCGAATCCCTATAGGGCTGAGACGCGTATCATGTGGACCGACAAAGAGCAACTAACTCACCTGTATCGTTACCCGTAGCTGCTCACATGCATCTAGAGCCGCGTTTGCATTGAGATCTGTGCCGCTAGAGGCTGCAGTTGGCACTCCATTGCCTGTGCGACCAGTATTGGCCTCAGAAACATAAACAGCATTGAAGGGCACGTCCAGCTCACTCGCAACGACCTGATGAACAAAAAACGTAGCTGGCATTCATGATAAGATGAGGATACCAGCGGAGCAGAAGTCACAATACACAGAATACAGTGAGTTCGCGTTTGTTGGGCAAGTCGATTAAAATTGAATATTTCAAGTTAGAGTGATCATATTTAGTCAAGTCCAATCATACTACCTGGCAGACTTTCGCGTCCACTCCCTGACCCATCTCTACTCCGTTATGACAAAGCTGCACAGAACCATCCTTTTGCAAAGTGATCAGCACCGTAGCTTGATTGAGAAAAGGCTCGTCGTAAGCACAGCCAAACCTAAAACCTTTATCCGTCAAATGTCCTGTACCAGCGGCGGCCGTGCTATCGCACTTTACCGTATCGGAACGGCTGCTATGCCCCTTTTCAGGAACTCGTTGGTAGGGTCAGAATTGAACCCCTTAATTTCGCTTCTTCTTCGCTCAAAGCCCGCATCGGCCATTAGCTGTTCCCACGTAGCCTTGGAGAGCACCTACCAGTACACTGATCCGCGAAAGCTAGAGGCAGCTGTCTCCATCACTTCCTCGCCGAGACTCTGTCCGTAATGTGTAGTGTTGCTCTCTCCTTCAGAAGTAGCTAAGTTATTTGCTACAACTGTTTCCCGATTCAAGCCTATCTCACGACCGATGTGCTCATACATGACCTGGTAAACCAACTCAGTACATCAAAAAGCCCATCAGGGCATTCACGCCACGAACACGAAGATCAAGAGACACATATCGACAAACCAACCTCAGCGATAGCCTGGGCCTGTGGAGCCCCAAAGCCCCTAAATGCGGTGTTGCTCTCGATATTGGTTTTAGCCAACTTTCCTGAGACACACTCATCAAATCTCACACCACAGGGATAGTTTCGATGAATGCTCTACCAGTCACACGTATATTCCGAATAAAGCATGCGTTTGTCACGTGCAGGAGCGCCTTCTTGAGAACGGCTTGAGACAAGTCTAGCGAGTAACCTGCGTTCGCCTGAGAGCGCCCCAGTTGAAGTGGCGATGAAAGTATAGATAAGCCTACGTAAAGCATAATATCTGCGGCCATCAGCTTGCTATCGCTCCTCCTGGCAGCAATCTTGTACTTCGCCAGAAACGGATGTCTTTTTCCAGTGTTAACCAAGTCCACATCTCGAGACAGTTGAAATCTGAGAATGCCCGCCCGGCAATAGGTGCGCTAATCAGGGAAAGGTTACCTTGCGGGTCGGGTGAACTTGACCGCCGCGAGAGCAGCGTACGGTGCTAGAATACAAGACCGTGTTTGCTTTCCACCGAAACCCCCGCCTACAATCAAGAATACCACAGCGGAAAATCACGGACGATGTGTTTCTAACGCAGGCTTACCGAGTCGTTTGGTCCTTACGACAACACGGTTGTATTGAATTCCTAGAACTTCTGCAATGTGCATCTGAGTTTGGTGCGGATCTTGCGTTGAGGAAAAAACCTCGACCTCAGTGCCTCCGTCATAGGGGATGGCCCTAGCAGCCTGAAGGTAAACGCCGTTCTCTGCACGTATCCTGTGGCATAAAGATCGCTGCTCATATCGGTCAGAGATTTATATAGAGAATGATAAAAGTACTATTGCGTAGATATAACAAATGAAATATGCCGGCACTAGGACCTGGAGGTCACCCACAGGCGAGATGCAGAGCCCGAGGACAGTCAAGTCGACACTACGCTGTGTAACAAAGACTTGTCAGAAACTCTAAACACGGACCCAAATAAATTTAGTTGACGCTACTTGAGTTTCAAGATACATGTGCTCCTGACCGCCCATTTTGAACTCGCCGCTAACCACAGCGTATTCATTCGGGAGCGCCTCGTAGTGAGACATGAGCTCACCAACGGAAGCCCCTTGGTCCAGATCAATAACCTTATGGATGCGTAGATAATTCTCTTTTCCTAAAAGGATCGGCGCAATGCAAACCAGATTGCATCAGTCACTTGATTTTGGTGGGAGCCTAACCTACCAACAACAAGGAGGTCATGGAAGGAATCAGCTTCAATAGCATCCTCTATGCTGACTAGAGGCTTTGGAGGATTTTGGGCATACGTTACCTGAAGACGACTAGTTACCTTAATGTTACAATCATTGCTAACACTATCACGGCTCACCTTAACGGCTCTCGCGGCACACCTGGCAGCGTATCTACTCGTCGCAGCTACCATAGCTAGGATCTAATAACTGTGCTGTGCAGACTGTTGAAGGTGTAGGCTCTACCTGCCCGCAATGGGAGATGTCGAACCCAGCTTCTTTAACCGCGAATAGCGGCTCATCTTGTGCTATCGCCCCGATAGTAGCTTTCCCTGGCAAATCCTTCCATGTAACCTGAGAGTGGGTCACAGAACAATCGCGACAATGTGAAAGATCCGTCCGACACATCTTTTCGAAAATCCTCACCTCTTCGACAAATCCTTGTATTCGATAACATTCAGAGAAATCTATCCAGACAACTGATCCAGTGGCCTGGGTAGTTACAACAAAATCTAGAAATAGTTCGTTGAATGATGCTGGAGCATCGTCAACATAGTCGACACATCCTTGGACCTGAAGAGAACTTCGATAGTACACCAGTGCTGTACACAACACCAATTACCTGCTTCTCAGCACCGGTATGGGGCAGTGGCTGTCCCACAGGATCTATCGGGTCGCCAGTCGATTGGAAGTACTGGACACCCCGCTTTGGTATGGGAGAGAAGTCATACCTTGTAACACGTTGAAAGGAAAACTCAGTCTTATAATACTCACGCCGTTGAACCTGCTGATATGTCCATACAAAACTTAAAAAGGAAAGACCTGGCGAGGACCATTCGATATCGCGGCATACCTACCACCGACAGGCATGCTGATGTGAGCTACTACTTAGACATCACCTCCAGGGACGTCGGTGGAGAGATGGAATTCTTTACGTACCGTGGCAACCACTTTTCTAGTGGAATGAACATCGCCTATGCGATGGCCCACCAAGGCCTCTTCAGCTTCTCCAGCGCGCACCTGAGCAAGTTCATCCTAATGTTTGAATAAGGATGCTATGAGTCCCTCGCTTACCGTGCAAGGTGCAAGGCCCCCGAAGGCAACCCTAGCCTTTTTTACCCGGCCATCAGCGCCCACACTAGCCCCGATAGCACAGTTAACGATAGCCAGGTCATCCTGACGACGTCGCGACATCTTGTACACCCGAAATCTGGACGAGGAAGAAGAATCGTCGTTGGTGTTTCGATTTATTTCACCTCCGGTCATCAACGGGAACGCTGATACTTATGAGCACCTCACCTTGGCTCAAGTCCACTAAGCGGTACCCAACAAAAAAATCATCTGCTTTCACCTGTCGACAAGATAGCAAGTTTCTAGATAGCTGGTGGCCTAGATACTTCCCGATATTTTATGACGTCGTCTTCCAAACGTGCCAACTTGAAAGTGGCACCAGCAGCAACCCAAATGACGTTCAAATCTGAACGTCCAAACCCGATCCACGGCTATTTGACGGCCGAGTAGAGCTTACCGGATACGGAGCATGCAGTGCAGATATTACCCCCCAGCGTAGCGAAGTTTCTGATGTGCTCGGACGCAAAGACTCCGAGCATAGCTACGAGACCACGAAGCACATCCGAACCACAGAAGTCAGCTTCTGTGATGATATCCTTTATGGTTGTCAGTGAAACAGCGGAGCCCAGTATGGCATGCCCTGCGGAGCTGTCGAGAAGGACCGAGTTCATCTCGCCCTGTACCTGATGCAAACCACGATGATGACCACATTACATGAGGGAACAGATGGTAGAGAGCGAAGTAGTGTCAGGAGCCGCAGAGCCTGCTCACTCTGGAAGTTGATATAATGGCAAGAGGATATGTGTGATTCCCTCCAAAAAACTTTTCGACTCGCCGCTCAGAATGGCCGCCAGAAAGTCTGAGCACACAGTCCGGGAGCGCACTTCAATCCACTGTTAACAGATATTCTCCTAAACAAGGCTGCGAGCCGCCAGGGGGCCAGGCTCGCGCACGCTATCACCTGTAGTTTCCCACGTGCCTGGTTAGGGTCAAAAGGTCAATCAGTTGCGTTGGCCTGTAGTAGTCACACCGGGCGCCGAGGTGCCTCCCGGGGACGTATATAGGGACATCAGGTAGTCCAGGTTGTGATCCATTCACTTCGCTCTCTGCCTGAGCCTAGAACCCATTCAGTAGAGCACGCCTGAGGGGGTCCACCTGATCCGCTCCATTAGGGATGATCTTTTCAGCATTCTCCACCAAGTTATACATACCCTGTATAATTGGCCTATAACCGGTACAACGGCATAGGTTACCATCAAGAGCCTCCTCTATATCACGAATCTGGCTCACAATTCATAAGCAGAACCCCCCTCCCAATACTACAGTCCGCTTTCCCGCTTGCCACTTGGTGAACGCACTCATAACGAACCCGGGAGTACAGAAGCCGCATTGAGAAGAATGCGCTTCAACAAGGCTCCTTTGTATAGGGTGAAGTGATTCCCTGCCGCACGAGTACACAGAGTATCACTGCAGAAGAGCACACACCTTATGCCGCCATCACATCCGTTGGCGACATTTTCGACACCGTTCACGGGAGAGCTGTGACGATCCTAGGGAACATCAGAATAGGTATCGGCGTTTCGGAGAAAGTCGAATACCTTGACACCTTCTATGGTCGTGACCTCGCATCCTATCACGTCACACACCGACAGAAGGCAGGCATTTGCAGAGCGATGTACCGCCTGAGCAATGTTTCAACTCTACTGGATGAGCCATAGATACCGAGTACCTTTCCCGTAGCGAGATCTGTCGTGTAAATGCTGACAGTACAGGCTCCGCAGCCCCCTTCTCCACAAGCCAGCTTCGTGCCACAGAGTCCTATGCTACGAAGCCACTCCAGCAACGTAAACTCTGGATCCACATTCTCTAGCACAGTGCACCTAGTGACGTGATTCAGCTCGACAAGTCGAATCAAACTACCGTCCATTCAGCTTCAAAGAAGGATAGCTGTCGGCCGACTCTTCGAAATTCAACAGCAATGTCTTTCGCCGACGCTGCAAGCTTTCGTCAGATGCAAAGTTCATCTCAAAATCCCTGAGTTATTCCGCATTGGCAGCCACTTGACAACACAAGCCTTCAGGTTTATAATGTAATTCAATAATCCGGCCCCTCAGCCCACTGCTACTGCAAGTGAATCAAAGATCGCCATGGTGTAGGACCTTATACTACAGCCACGAGAATAAAGATAACAATGTTGGACATCAGTGAGAATACAAGCAACAGTAGTAGGTGCAGTGGTGACTTCAACGACTGATAATGCATACTGCTTCATGGCGTTATGGGCAAAGTGGCAAAATCATACAAACCTTCAGTAAAAACGAGCCGGCAGAGAATGAGCTCACAAAAGTAGGTGATACCCTAGACCGATACATGCTGCCAGTATGGTTTAACCGACGAACCCCAAATTATAAATAGCACCTTCCAGCCAGGCCGGTATTCACCAGCATCGGGAACTTCGTCGCTGCATTCAAAGTACTATGAAAACAGAGCACTACCAAACAAATCAATGGTACACTGCAGTATTGCAGCAGCTACTAGCACAGATGGCGGGGAGCTAGTAGGCTCCAACAGCAACCCGAATAACAGCTACAAGCGGACGACCGAAGCCTGTCATCAAACCCGTTTACCACGGCGATTTCTCCGTTACGGGTTCGAGCTTGGAAGATGTCGGTTCTGAGCCTTTACTGCGAGCATACAAGCCGATTCTATCTTGGTTCTCAGACTCGCTAAAGGCATAACCGGTCGAGTTGACACGGTCACGAAGCGGCCTCGGTGCTGGCTCCTGGGCAACTTCAGCCGAGGCCAACGTGGTGGTACGCTCGATGGCAGTGAGATTAGGAACCAACACTTCAGCAGCACCGCCTACTTCCGGACCGCCTTTACCAATCACAAGATCATGCACACCCATATGAAGCCTCTCCTTGACGATACGAGCATTATCAGGATGGAAGAGAGACATATGAGTGTGATAGAAGATGAGAGGTAAAACAGCGGTAGCCCAGGCCATAAGGCAGATGGCAACCCCCATAGGGTTAAATAGTATATCCCACAGGAAATCACGATACATTATGAACAGGGCCGCGATGAATACGACAGTACAAATATTATACAGAACGTGAGTAGTGAACCAATGGAAGGAGTTGACCCAGCGATAGATCATTAGGTTCATTAGAGGAATCAAGCACACCATCACTAGAACCGATAGCTCAGGCAGAGTAGTAACTACCATACCAGATCGGTTCCTTATAAATACACTGGAAAAGCAAATACTTACTATCAAGCAAGCGCCTCCGACATAAAAGGCGTGCCAGAACCACATGCCCAGCACACGCTTAGAGAACAGCGGCCTAGGCCATTTGTATAGGAATGAGCACCGGGCGAGGATGTTGTAGGGTAAATCTCTATCAAATACAGCATAGGCCATGACGGGAAGGAGAGTAAATAAGGTATTGTACCAGGATTTGAGGAAAGCATCATATATAATAGAACCCGAGAACATGCAGAAAGGACCAAACAACATAGCCAATATTCCAAAGGCAACATTCTTGAACACAGTGTAGTAGATAAAGAGAGTGTTCTTCCTAATGGTCTCACGACCGTGTACGAAAAGAAGCCTCTGCAAATTGCAAAACCGTGGGATTGCAAAATCTGCAGCTCTCACGGCCTGGGCTCCCTCCCGGCCAGCAACACCGACACCAACGTCGGCAGTAACGATCATACCCACATCATTGGCACCATCACCGATGGCCAACATAGTTCCACTGCTGTGGTACTTTTGGCTCCAAGCGACAACATCTGCCTTTTGAGCTGGTGATACACGGCATGCAATCACCGTACCACACTTAGTCAAGCCAACCGAGAAGAACTCCTCCCGCAGATCACTCTGTGCCAAGATAGTAGCGAGACAATCACCCAAGATAGTCAGGGAGACCGTCCGGGGTGGTGCACCGCTATCAGATATGTCCTGGAGCTTCTCCATGATCTCCTTCTCGTTCATGTCAGGATCCTGCATCACAAAGTTCTCCCCATGTGGGTCTATAAGGTTGCTCGACCTTCCGATGTTGATGGCGGTTTCCACCTTATCTCCGGTCAAGATCCACATACTTATACCAGCAGCCCGGATTTCAGCAATTGTCTCGGGCACATGGTCTTGCAGTTTATCTTCAATACCAGTAGCGCCAACGATGGTGATACCCATCTCGGCCTGTGCTATCAGGTCACTGAGAGACTCAGCGTCTCCATCGGCACGGGCCTTAGCATAGCTTTGACGCCAAGAATCCAGTGGGAAGTCAGTGAGATCACGAATGCCCAAAACCAATGTTCTGAGACCCTGGGTAGCAAGGCCCAGAAGATAGCTGGTCAGGCCCTGCGAGTCGGTCTCAGGCCGGGCGATTTCTAGCATAGTGGAATCTGCTCCCTTGACAAGGAGCACGACCTTACCGGTGGTGGGACTGCGCACGATAACACTCATGCGCTTGCGTACGTTGTCAAATTCTAGGACCTCCAAAACCTCGTAGTTTATAAAATCAGTGTCATCAGCAGCACCACCATCATAACCGATTAGCTTCTTAGCCCAGTCGTCGGTGAACTTCATGACAATATTGTGAGCGCTCGGTCTTCCCCAGAACTCGAAACCAAGTGCTCGGGCGCCAGCAACCAGAGCTAGCTCATCAGGTGATGATGCATCATAGAGATCCTCGCTATCATCATCAGGCTTGGGGTCTTCTATTTGCCCGCCACTGCTCGAGCCGCCACCATTGGTCTCGAGAGAAGCGGAAGATTCAAACTTCTGTGTCATCATATTTACTTGTCCGTGAACTGATACGTCGTCGGAATCAACTTCATCCCGTTGCTGCCGAAGTACAGAATGACAGAGTCCCAAGACAAGCAAAGAGCGACGGAGGTTAGCCTGGTCCTTGCCAGTTGAAAGTGCTTGAATGCCTCTAGAGGGGAATATCGGACTCACGTGGGTATCAGTCGGCCGCATAGAATGGGGGTTTGGGCCGAACTTCCGGTTTAAGTCACCCATGATACCAAGTGTATTAAGAAGCATGCAATTCTCCGTGAGAGTGCCTGTCTTATCTGAAAACACGTGAGTCACGCATCCCAGATCATCGGCCGTTCCAGCCGAATTGGTTGACGCCTTCACATCGCCATAGGTCATTTTCCTATCGCGAGAAATGATATAACCCTGCACCACCTTGACGATCTCCAAAGTAGTCAACAGAGAGATAGGGACAAAGAGAGTGAATTGAAGAACAAGGCGACCAAAAACTTCAATCACTTCACGGATCTTCGTACCAATGGTTTCCTCCGGACGCTCCAAATACCAATTATCCTGCCATAGGTTGCTCCACAGAGCGTAAGAGACCGCCGATATAATACAGAAAAACATTTGTAGTGCGAAAAGCTGCAAGATATGAGTGTTATACATCTTCATAAGCTTTGACATCTTATATCTTCCCGAAGAGGACGCCGCCGAGTTGACCATCAGTCTAGTGTTGTGACCTGTGTAAACAACAACGCCCCAGGCATATTTCGTGGTTCTTATACTTGACCCACGAAGCACCAGCTGATCAGCCGACAAAGCCACTGGGGCCTCGCTATTCACGACGATAGACCCAGTGAATGAGTACAACGATGCCGTCGGCTGCTCATACACAATACGGACGCAAAGATGGTCATCAACATTAGCCGACGCCGCAGCATTCATCTTGCGCACATCTAATGCCTGCGTCTCCTCAAGGCAGACCTTAGCCTTCAGGTTAGTCTCACCATCGAGATCTTTGGTTTCGACATACACAGTGCCAGTATCGTCGGAACTCGATAGCAAGACCATATCAGCAGGAACACCTTCGCCCTTCCGGAGTCGCACCACATTACCAACCACCAGACTAGACCACGGAACCTTCTCCAACTGCCCTGTGGCAACGTTCAATCGCACAGCTTGCCTGGAGTTCTCAACAGCATCAGATCTATGCCTTCTATAATCTTCGATGGCATCTTTCAAAGCGGTCACACCGAGCACAAGTGCCAGAGGCGTGAGCATAGTCGGTTTACCATTAGAGTCAGAGATTGCAGGTATCAATTGCAACATTGCCATGCAGAGAAAATAGACGTTGGAGAAGACGTGGAATTGGTACCACAAGTTCTTGGGCAGAAACGTAAGCAGTGTGTATTTACTGGTCATTATTGAATTTGACCAGCTCTGGACACATTTACTGCAGAGCTTCGGTACGTTAACCGCACATATAAGTTGCGCATCCTGGGGCATTGCATCCTTCTGCTTTCGACATAAAAACTTCGGCAGATAGCGCCGCCAGGACTGACGCTTTGTCTCTGAAGACGCGCCTATCCTAGGCATTTCTAGAACGAATCAAAACTTACAAAAAATAACGAATGCCTGAATACCCCCTTTTAACGCGACACGCACGGTGGTGATGCGAAATGTTACGTAAAAATACAATATTGATAGATGACAAACTGAACGTCAATAAGAAATACGAGCTAGAAGCAACATACAACATTTGAGTCGATCACATACTCTTCGAGTGCCCTACCTCAGAGTCATCATCGGTGTCATCCTCGGCCTCACTCTCTCCATTTTCATATATGGTATCAAAAATAAAGCTCCGGGTAGAGCTAGCAGCGCGCCGGCTAACATGGCGACTTTGGAGGACCCCGGAACTGCGGTCATCCGACGAGCTCAATAACTCACCTCGTGGCCGCTCACATAGTATGCATACACTCGAATCGTCATAGTTGACACAGCGGCATTCCGGGCACTCCCATTGGCTAGAAAGGCCTGTAAGGAACCCACAGGCATTACCTTCTTTTGGGGAACCCGGCTCCGACCGGTTGTCACGGAGGCGAAGGCCAATTAAATGCTGCTGGCCAGCTTGAAGCCACAAAGAGTACTTGGAGGTCATATAAACATCCGCATCGAAGTTACGACAGCCCTCTTCCGCTGCAGTACGGAATGTAGCGTGAAACAGAGTAGCTGACCTGGAGGCTCGGGACTTGTCCGCGTACGCCTCGAAACGCTTACGCTCACTCTCATCCTCGACAAAGTCAAGTAAGGATTTGCCATGCATAGGCGCGAGAAAGACGTAGTCCAACCTGGGGTCAGAGTCCCCGACAATACGAAGATCGTTGTCAACCCAGATGGTCGCGTCAAAGCTGGCTCGGAGCAAATCGTGCATGTGGGACTTGTAACTATCAGCCTCTCGCTCTGCCACGATTCGAGCGATGGTCTCAAGATGAACCGGAGTAAGAACGGCCAAGACAATGGCACAACTACACCAGTAGGCTGAAATATACTCCTGGTGGATGGTGTCAAAGTCGGCAATTTCGGCAATAGATACAATCGAGATTATTGCATTCTTTACGAGACACAGTATGATCGTGACCCAGTAGGAATAGCTAGTGAATCCTGTGACGAGAAACAGAAAAATATTACTGCAGAAGCCATACGGACTACTTAGAAGTGATACAGTCCGACTTAAGTAGATAAGTTGGATAACGTGAAGGCCGACTCCGAATACGACAAGTTCTTGAGCGGAGAGAGCCGATTGCCCAGGCTTCGCCGGCACCTTGCCGATGTAGGGAGCGAACCAGCCATCAAGCAAAGGCCGCACAAATACGAGGACAAAAAGACTAGTATCACAGTTAGCAAGAAAGTAAAGGGCAAATAGAAATGGGGGTAGGAGCCAGCTCAACGCTCTGTACAGAATAACGGCCCGACGCTCACAGGTCGATCGTAATTCGGCTGCTATATGCTCCCGGGCTTCAGGCACTAGTGGTATGTCCCTCTCGATGAATGGCATAATTCTCTGAAGCCGGTCGATGTGCCATAGCGCTGCTCGATCCAAGAACGATGATAGGCTCATTTGGGCTTAAACGTACTGAAAACATTTTATACACTTTTGGAAGAATCTTCGAGCTAGCGACTACACGGGAACTCCATTGGCACTCAGTGATACCCTCCCATACGACGAACTGTCTGAAAGTACACCAATAGGGTCCCTCAATGCTCGATGCAGCACTAGCACCGACTTGTACTTTCCTACTCATACCATAGTACTATACATCCGGCAAGTACCCCTAACATTACACCATGAGTTACACATGAACGAAAACTTCGCTAAATTGTCGTCGAGGGAGAGAATAAGTTAGTGTGGGCCCAATGACATATACAGACAAGCATTGGGAGCATGTGAAAGCAGGATGTGATACCACAGAGACCGCATAAACCAATGCCCGGGGTGACCGAGTGCGGAAAATCAAAATTGCAAAATAAGTTTTACTTCGCTCCGCTCAGAGAGACAGTGCGCACGCCCCGTCCCTCCAAGCCCTGTCTGTCCACAACTCATCGTTGGCTCTTCCATGTCATCTGAAGGCAGTCTCGAGCCGCCTCAAGAAGAGGATCAGCAACAGGGGGACCTCTCCTATGCTGTACTGGACTACTCTATCAACTGGACGGACTTCTGCGAGAAACATGGAATTGGTACTACTTGGTTAACAACTATTCGTTACTTGGGGGACGGATTTAGTTTACTTGTGAAGTGGGGTCAGTGGCGTATATCGATTGACCCTTAGATCGGCGTATATCGAAGGCTCTGAACAAGCTGGAGTTCGAGAGGCCGGCTCTTGTGCAGTCCAGAGCCATCCCTCCCGTACTGGAGAACAAAGATGTCTTAGTGAAGGCCAGAACTGGGTAATAGTGAAGAGGGAGCGAAGTGGACCAACGGTTTTCGTATAGATGTGGTAAAACAATCGCTTACGTGGTGCCCCTGCTGCAACAGTTGTTGGCAACTTCCCCTAAGAGCGGAACGAGGCATCCGTTGACAGCCTTTGTGCTGGTTCCAACCAAGGAACTCTGCGTACAGGTACTATTATATGCTTTAGAGACTCTCAGTTAAAGCGACTCGGTCTTCTCATAGGTAAATCAAGTAGTAAGCTCGTTGTTGCATTATGCATTTGATGTTATCTCCTGTGATATGCATACTACTACTCATCCCTATCGGAAGGCCCTTCCCAGTATCTTGGTTTGCACTCCCGCGGCATGCTTGTCGGTTTTGAAGGCGAGAAAGGATCTGGGTCCTGCCATCAAACACTTGGTTATTGACGAAGCCGACTTGATGCTCTCTTATGGATACGAAGAGGATATCAAGGGGGTTCTCGGGTACCTCGATCGCTACCAGTGTATGCTACTCAGTGCTACTCTTAACGACGATGTGGAGACTTTAAAGGGTCTTTGCCTACATAAGCCTGTTATTGTCAAACTAGAGGACGCGGAGAGCGGTGCTGCGGGTGGCGAAGGCCATTTGAAGCAGTTCTACCTACCTTTAAGGCCCGATGAGAAATACTTGGTCGTGTATGGTCTGCTCAAGCTGAAGCTCTTAGTGGGCAAGACCCTTATCTTCGCTAAGGACATTGATAGTGCCTACCGGTACAAGCTCCTCCTAGATAAATTCTCAATGGGAAGCGTAGCCGTCCTCAACTACGAGTTGCCATTCCTGAGTCGGAACCAGATCATCGAATCATTCAACATGAACGCCATCGATGTGCTAATCGCGACTAATCAAGCGGTGTCGGGCTCAGGAGCCGAGGAGCAGGCTATTCACAGGTAGTGGGGTCGACGGAGTCTCGGGAACGTCTTGATGTTTGCTCTCGTGCAGAGGGCTCGACTTCGTTGACGTGAAGGCTGTTCTTAATGCTGACATGCCGGAGACTGCTAGAGAGTACATCCATCGTGTTGGAAGGACGGCTCGAGGTGAGAGTCTTCGAATGCCAAAGCAGTTGTGTTCGCTCCAGGCAGGCTATTATTCCATTTCTAGGTGGCGCCAATGGTACTGCCTTGACATTAGTGGATGACATTGAGCAATGGGAGGAGGTAGTTGTGCGGGAACTTTTAGAAAGTACGAAAGAGAAGTACCGACTCAGATTTTGGAGGAGATCGAAGAGGCTGGGGTCGAGATTGATGCTTTGCCTCTCGACATCGGCGAGCTCAGCAGCTTGAAGTACCGTGTCGATGATGTATCTCATTCGATCACCAAGAAGGTAGGCTTCGGGCCTGCAGTACCCCGATAAAGGAATGATGCTCAGGCTGTAGCGGCACTACGCCAATCTGAGCTTATGAGGGAGGTGTTGCATTCGGATAAGATGAAGCAGCAGCTACAGGAGAATACAGAGGATGCGAAAGCACTCCGGAAGAGCTTGAGGCAGAATAATGCCAAGGTGATCGAGAGTCCTACGGCCTTCAGCATCATATACTGCTACCCGCAGGTTGCTGGATCCACTATCAAGAAGAACCTCAAGGACCTTCCGGATTATCTTGTGCCCCAAAGTTTCCTAAACTCGTTAGATGACGACGGTGACGAGTCGAATCCTGTTAAGTTGGCGGCTTTGAGTAAGGGAAGTACAACGGATGGAAGAAAAGGGAAAGGTATATGTTGCCAGTGTTTTGGTTGATGCGTACAGGTTGCTAGCAGGTCTTAAGAGAAAGCTATCCTCTGATCCCTTGAAGACCTTCGAATCGACAAGGAAGCGCTTGCTGACCGGGAGCATGCGAGATCGTATGCTGCGTAGAGAACCCTCAAACGGTGAGACTTGGTATTGCTGCGAGGCTAAAGTCTCGATTATTTCAGTCGGAGTAAATGTCGAGTCTTTGGCTCCTATTTCTGGCCGTAAATTATGGAAGATCCGTCACAAAAAGCACGTCGGCGGCCACAGTGATCGTGCCGGGCAGCCAAAGGTGAACTCTCTAGCCATGAAGAAGCGCCGGAAGAAGTTCCAGCTCGGCGGAAGGAGCTAAATGATGCCGTTAGATGTAGATATCTCTTCTGGTATCAAAACCACGTCAGTTACTTGTTTCATCATAACACATTACCCGCTTCCATAGTCGTGAAAGAGTTGCTGAGTTTGTTGATTGGCGGAATTGGACGCGAACTCGGAGATGGTCATACTACTAGCAGGCGCATGAATAGAGGGATTGCACCGTAGTCACATTGTCACCATCGTGCACGTATCTAGGCGCGCGCTTTTTACGTCAAGCGGAGCGAGTACAAGTGCATTAGCTATAAACCTGCCTACGTGGTTGGAACGTGACGAGACGCTTACTTTTATATTCGCTGAGAATTCGCAAATGTTCGGCGGTACCGAGCCGTATTTATGGACGTGTAAGAGTTTCCATTCATTGTGGTTTGGTGACATTGAGTGAATTTGTGTGTTGCGCCACTCCTGTCTCTCTCCGAAAATTTGGTATCTTTCGGGCTTGAACCTCGTCAAAGATGATACGAAGATTCTTCCGAGTTCCAAGTGTTGGTTAGATATTCTTACAGCAACATTGTTGGTGCTGCTAAATATTCCAAATCATGTCATCGTCTGTTCTCGGAGAAGCTCCTCGTAACGAAGTCGCAGAAATCCCCTCTCCCACTGCCACTCAAATGAGAAGAGCAGCTACGGAGCCCTCGAGCAGACCTCACAATCACAGCAGTAGTAAGAATAGGAATCGTGGTGGAAGTGATAATAAGAAGATGAGACCTGTGGATCTCAGCAAACATCTGCTGAAAACAAAGGTACTAGCTAGCCTGGCTGGGTTACGGGAGCATCAGGATCATCGTGTAGGTGTGCAGCCTTTATCTGGAGGGACGTTGTCACTATGGATCAAAGTGTTTCTTTGCTCACTCAACCTCGGAGCTCCAGCAGCAGCCGAATTTGAAGAAAACCAGTCTATGCAGGCTTTATAGACAGGGTAACCCGGCGCGTTGGATATGTTCCAGAAATGCGGCCCATGTTAGGGAAGTGCAAGAAAGGATCGGCGTGCACCTACGCCCACTCGGCAGCTGAGCTTCGGGCTACAGAGAAAACCGTGATGTGCATCTGGTGGTTAAGTGGCCATTGCAGTCATGGTTCGAAATGCCGGTAAGGGTGGTGAAATTTTAGCGATGTTTGATGAGAAGTTCAACTTCAGTTTTGCCCACGGAGAAGCCGAGCTGAGGTCTGCTACGAAGTCGGACTCGACCATGTCCTCTGTGGATGGTAGCAGCCCCCGATCAGAAAGGACACCTAGAGGCGATATGACGAAAAGCTCCTGCTCAAGCTCGTTGGCGCCAAGTTACGGCTTCGAACATGCTGCAACGTTCGACTGCGGTAGAATGACTGATCCTGTTGAAGAAGAACTGTGCGAGCAAGACGAGTTCGGAACTTCTCCGGCAAACTTACTGCCGGCGTCTTTAACTCACGACATCATCGACTCTGATCCTGTGGAAGAGCAGGCTGAGCTCGAGAAGACTTCATTCCAGATGGTTCGTGGTGCACCTAAAATTGACATCGCTCGTCCACCGGTACCTCTCGCTCACCTGCCCAAGTGTATCGGTTGCCAAAACCCAGTTTCGAACGAGGGTGACGTGCTTTGTCAGAATTGTCTCGCTGGTTGCTGTGCTGCTCTAACGAGCGGCGATAACAACAGCTTTTTGATCTCTATGTAGATATTTGTCTTTGTCGAGTCCTGCTGGATGTCTTCGGTGAAGGCATCTCGCTCGACTCTATCAGCTACGATATGAAGAAGTTTGACAAGTGTGTTAGTCGACGTCGCTCTCGCAGAGGCTGCTACTCCATTTACCGTAACGGCCTGCCCCTGTCGGTCACGCTCGTAGTCGAGCTTGCTTCGCTTGCAGTCTTTCCGTGCGGTCTGGCTTCAAAAGGAGCATTAGCTCTTTGACCTTCTGCTTTACTCACGGTGTCTACTGGACCTATAATGAGATTTGTTGTCTACTGCTACAATGCCCTTGTTGGTCCTACGTGGTTGCAGCACCGATTTGGCTCGCATCATTGTACATTTTCTCGTGTATTATTCGACTCGACTCATAATCCCGCAGCTTGTCGGTAACACTTCTTGGGTTGCTGCAGAATCACTTATAGATGCTGTCAATTCTGGCCTCTATTCCATCGATATACCCTATTCATGGTTGTCGAAAAATCTTGGTTGGCTGATGGTATCTGTTGTAGTGGTCGATGCGCTTGACGCTGACACAATAGTGTTTGGCGTTGGTAGCTCTGGTCTTATTTTTTGCCGCTGTTGGATGATCTCTATTCTGGTCTCTCTCGGCTCTCGCTTAGCTGCGTCTGTTTGGCACCTATTGTAGAACTTTACTATTTCTCTGATACATTATGGATTTGTGAACGCAGTTGAGCGCGAGTCGTAGGCCCCCAGAACCGAGCTTATTGTCCTTCTCTGAAGAGAGTACCATTGTCTCGACAACATTACTTGCTTCATATTTCGTACCTGTGCGTTTGTCTATCCCTCCACTAGTCTTCTATTTCTTTATCACTGGACGTCCGCGTTTGCCTGCCGCTTATGATGAAGGCCTACGTTGGAAATATGAGAAGCATTCGCGACGCCCATGTTTGTCACCTATTTGTCCTTCCCGAGTATTGCTGATTCCCACGCCACTAATGAGTTCTATTGACAGACGCATTTGACACCGGTCGTAAAAAGGCTAGTTGTGTCTGTCGCGGCGTGCGGGCTGGAAGACAGCAAGCCTATTTGATAAGATATCGTCGATGCAAGCCGAGCTTCTCGACGACCTCGTCCGATCTAGTCGTCAGACTTTCCTATCACTCCATTGATGTTACCCTTCGCGCAGTAGGGTGCGGGTTTTTCGTCTTATGCCTGGCCTCACGCTGCTTGCGTAGCAGTGGTGTTGCAATCGTGTTGGCCTGTGATCTTCACGGAGGCTATGTGATGCGGTCTGATCGGCTCAACATACCTACCTCTTCGCCCTATGACATCTCAAATGGGAGTTGCGAGTTAGGCTTCCTACAAATACCAAATGCCCATAGTTCGGTAAGCTGCTGCTCTGCCAGCCCTGTACTATGTTGTCCTAATACTTATAGACTTATTGTATGACCTCGGCGTTGTTGGCGAAAAACAGTAAAGTGATGAAGTGTCACAAATGACCCAGTCACGTGTTTTAGCCTTATCCGCCGATTATGATAGTGATCTACTATCAGGCCCCTTTCGTATGCTCGTATCATCTTGGTTGCAGTAGAGTCTGAGTCTGCACTTCAGGGCTCATGCGAGTATCCTGTAGCGATTTGGCGCCCAGCAAGTGAACCTTTTTTGAACGGCTGAATGGCTCTGTCTGTCGACCGTCTCTTTTCCTATGGTGGGTTCATTTCGCGCTGCTGCTATCCTATGATTTCGATGCTCTTGACTTGTTGATTCAGTAACTTGGGTAAATGTTTTGTTAGTGTATTAATACTAGAGCGCTCGTATGCGAATTCCAAGCTATCCCGGAACCGCCTCCATCTTTAAGATTTATTTTTCCACTTCTACATGACCAAGGGGCGAATTTGCTCCACAGCAGACGAAGGGGCTCGTCAGGTGAGTGGAAATGGACCGTTGGAGTCCCTCGAATCCGTCCTCAATCAGGGCGATACTCTTCGGGTCTCCAAGTCCAGTGCTCCTCCGAAACGGAGGCGGAGCGGCAAGCTGTGTCAGCATCCGAGTGAGTCCCTTGAAGGTTATGAAAGCGAGTCTGATGGTCTTGTGTGTAGGTGGGTGCAAGCGTTTCGCACAAGGAGCAACAAACCTTTGTATTGGTCATGGTGGAGGTCGTCGCTGCCAGGTTGTAGGTTGCCCTAGATCGGCTGTGGGCCGTAGCAACAAATGTGTCTCTCATGGAGGAGGGCGTCGCTGTGAATACCCGCAGTGCTCCAAGAGCGCTAGAGGTTGGTAGCTCATTCAAGGATCTTAGCAGAACTCTCACCCTTAGGTAACACAGGATTCTGCTTTGCACATGGAGGCGGCGCTCGTTGCAACATTCCGGAATGTGGCCGAGTGGCTTATCGGAGTACTGGCTTGTGTGTGGGCCATGGAGCTGGCCGAAAATGCGACTACCCACTATGTCAAGTAACATAATTCTCCCTGGTCCATCCTTGCTCACTTTGCAATCTTCTCTCAGAAGCTGTCGCGCTGGCCAACAGTGTACTGCCCCATACATAGTGTGATCACCGAACCCCGTATTAACGCCACATCAGAATCTGTCTCCACTGATGCAAGCGAATTCGATTTTCACCCCTCCCTGGCGCTCGAAACCGCCGACTTCTCCTGTGAAGAATCAATTAACTCTTCGTCAACCGACACGCGTGCTGATTTCATCGATGAAGGCCTCGAAGAAAACTACGACACCGTGCCCCTCTTAGACTTCCTCGCCTGTAGCAGCGGAAGGCTTGGTTTGAACGAGCCTTCTGTGCCGGACGAGACTGCTATTTTTTCAAATGAGCGCTTGGTCGCTCCGGGTGAGGTTCTCTCGAAAATACTGGCTGGTATGCCATTCGACCACCAGTTTCCTTTCGACCTTTCTATGGTACGTACAAAATGATGAAGTTGCTGCATTTTCCCCCGACCATTCCTCTGTGTTACGTAAGTTTCCGATCCCCTTGCCTGATCTCTGCGATCTCGGTAACTGCTATCACTGCACTGTTTGGCTATTCAATATGGCCAGCGTGGCTATGTGCCTTTGACGCAGCAGTACCTAGTTTCCGCTTCTGTTATGGCCTAGTCCCTGATTGTTTCTCAAAGGTGTCTTCTGCTGTGTACTACTGTGTTGCTGATACGGTAGGCAACCGATGGTGCCACTCACATCGTCATCACACAACGTATGGCTGTTAGATTATGGAGTCGCGACGAAGCGCAGGCAGATACCTGCCAGAATTTTCCATTTAAGATCTTTGTGTTGTGTTACCGAGAGTGACGAAATGGGTCGAACAATCATCGACGTCTACAGTTGCCTAAGAGTTAACACGCCCAACACAGATGTCAGCAGTTTCCCCTGCTTTAAAGTCTTCCCTCCGTGTAGCCCTGCTCCAGACGAGGGTGCTGCCAGATAAGACAGAATCGTTGCGAGGTACACTCGTACAGTGCCACACGTGAAACCTTGGGAGTGTTTAGGTGCACGAGAGATGCTTGTAGCGGCGATTGAAAGTTCTCAGCCAGACCTCTGCGTCCTGGGGGAGATGTTTACATGCCCTTACCACCCGAAGTAGCACGTTTTCGTTTTCAATCAAAAAGTGTAAACCGAGTTCCACAGGTACTTCAGACAATACGGCGAACGTCTCCCGGATCAGAGCCCGACGCTAGATATGGTGAAAGAAGTTGCCAAAGAGAAGAAGGTCGGCATCACAATCTCGCTCGTTGACAGGCGAAGATTCCTTACATCTTCTTCTAGGTGTGGATCGTCGGCGGAACTGTTCCTGAGTTGGAGGGCAACAAAGTATATAACACGGCTCTGGTCGTCAACGATTCAGGCGAACTAGTGAAGATTCATCGCAAGGTAAACAGGCCCGATCAGGCGATCTGCACTCGGGACACTTTCATGGTTTCGACTAACCGTTCGAGCACTTCAGGCACATCTGTTCGACATAGATGTTCCAGCTGATGGGGAGAAGCCCGGTATTCGGTTTTTCGAGTCAGAGACTTTAAGCCCTGGCAACACAGGCCCGTGTGTTTTCGATACACCCTGGGGGCCCTTCGGGTAAATGCAGACATGATCCAGGCCTGGAGGCACGTTGTATTTGCTGCTTTTCTTTAGACTGGGAATCTGTTATGATATACGCTTCCCTGAGTATGCTGCGCTTCTCCGTAATGTTGCACCCGGTTTGAAGATGCTCATATATCCCGGAGCTTTCAATATGACAACTGGCCCAGTAAGATGCGCTTGGCATAACACCGGCATCCCGGGCGACCGTCTACTTTGTAGGCTCACTGGAGGCTGCTCGCAAGGGCTCGGGCGCTGGACAATCAATGCTATGTGGCGATGGCATCTCCTGCGCGTAGCGAGGTTCCAGAGGATTATCAGGCTTGGGGCCATTCCATGATTGTCAACCCTTGGGGCGAGGTGAGGAGTACGTCACAACACAATTCGATTTTCTAGTGCAGGTCGTCGACGAGACTGATGAGAAGGCTGGATGGTTCTCCGTTGACGTCGATCTGAGCATGGTTGATTCAGTCCGTCGCAACATCCCAACAGCAACGCAGAAGAGGTCAGTCGGGGTTCATTAATGGGTTATGTTGACTCCCATCCTCAGATATGATTTATATACAAAAGTTATGCCTGTGCACCAGGACGAAGAAACGCGTTAAAGAACACCGTTGCATTCAGCAAATTTTTCCCGGTCTCTTTTTATTAAACCATTGTTCACTGAAACCAATGTCGAGTTAGTGTGATCGCTCACTCGCAAAACGTATTTATGAAGGCCTTTTATGTGCCGTCACCACAAGAAAAGGCTAAATGTTGTTCAGCTATTGTCTTGCTATGCGTTCATTGTTTTGGAGCGTTCTACTCCGCCTCCTGCTTGCAGAAGACCCGACCGAGTTCTGGTCAAGGTGTAAGGACTGCACTGCGCGTGAGCGAGTTTTTTGCTTTACCAACGGTTAGTCTGTCGATGAGATTGATTCCGGAGGTGAGTATTCAGGTGCGTGCCTTGAAGACCTTTACATAAACTCTCCCGGTGATTTGATGTGGTCTCGCTGCATGAACCCACTAACCGAGCCCGCAAGCTGTCGCACTAAAGGAATACATCCTCCAACTAAGGCGCCCAAGATGGAGCATGAGCTATGATATCTTTCTCGTCTTTGGAAGACACTTGTATTGTGCTTGATAAGTGGGTTGAGGGCCTTCTAAGATACTCTCAACGCAACAAGGAGATCGTGAGACGGCATATCCACATGCAGCTCGGTATCCAATCAACTTCATTTTTCGTCAGTATTTCCAGGGGTGAGATCAATAGATTTCATTCGCTTCCGGACGCTGGACGCGAGGGCAGCTCTCAGCTGTGCTACTGATACCCTCGTTGTGGCTATACGTGGTTCAGCTGTTTCATCGTACTGAACTCGTCGCGGAGGCAAGAAGTTGTGGGTTTTGGGGATGGTGTTCGGTTTCTTCTCGTCCTTCTTCACTACGATTGGTGACGGTGGCTGATACAGTTCGAGTTCCGTCTTCCTGTTCGCGGCGAGCTTCCTGCTCTTGGCACATATCTGCGGGCGAAATGTGCACTCCATATTCTCGGCTGCAACAGCTGCATAATGAAGTTTCCCTCGACGATCGTGCGTCCGCTCTGTCAGTGGCGGAGCAGAGTTGCGTGCCCTCAGCAGAGCACCATCTGTCCGGGGACTGGGCAAATCATCACCAAGCGGTATCCTTGGGACGAGCGATGATAAGCCCATTGAAGATCTCCGGACAGGTTTCACAGGTCCGCCTCCAGTTTGTTCTGCAACAGTAGGCGGAGAATGAACCGGGCTTGGGCCTGGAATACCAGGATGACTTTACATGAAGCCAAAAGCGGATCTCGTTACCTGGTGTGGCGTGGCCGGTAGCCGAAGCAGGACGGCTTGGGGAAGTCGCTGCCGACTGTATGACATAGCGCTGCTTGGCTCTGAGATAGTTCATTAAATTCGGGCTGGTCACGGCTCCCTGACTTTTCGGTGCCTATGAAGGCAGTAACTTGAGGAGAGTTGCCGCGGGAAGTGGACAGAGATAAGCGGGGAAGATTTGGTCTACCGGAACGGCTACGAGGCGAGCCTACCAGGAGAATGCCATCAACCACTTAGCTATACCAGCGAGTGATTTACCAGATTTCAATTTCGGGGAGGGCGAGAGGCCATCTGACATCCCTTCAAGATCCAATGTACAGTCAGGCTCCGATGGTCTGATAATTCAACTTAGTAAAGTGAAAGCAGAAATATTCGCTGTGGTCCTACGGGAGAGGCTGGCTGGTAGGAGCATCGGCGTCGGTCTGTTCCAGATTGCCTGATAGACCGAAGCTGCTGATAGCCAGCGACCTAGTTGACACTAACCTCCTTCCTCTTGGTCTTGTTGGACAGACGCATCGACCCCAACGCCACGCTCAGAGTGTCCCTTGTTAGAGTGCGCTCGTCCTGGCCTTGGATCTGACGAGGATCTAAAGCAAATGAGTGATAGCCAATATGCTATAGCTATGTAGAGAACGTGGGTACACTTACCGTTTATATCGCTTTTGTTTAGACTTCCCTGCATAACACCCTTCCGTTGCATCCCGCCCGACAGCGACGTCGACCTTCTCAGGCAAACGCGGCGCCTTATCCTGTTGTGACCTCCTGGATGAAGAGCAATCGCCTGAACGTGGAAGCTGCAACTCTCTAACATCAATAAAACGTACTATTCTGTGAGTCGTCCACTTCACATTCGACTTCCCTCTTGCTATCAGCGAAACCTGTGAGCAGGCCGCCGCTCGCTTGCTCCGTCATCAAGTGATCACTGGAAGCATGCTCCAACACGCACTCCTCTCTGAAACGCTGCTTCGAGTATTAGTTCGTCTGCCCTTCCTCACCGGTAGTGAACTATATCTGGATCATCTTGTAGAGCAGGGGCCCCACGGAAACAGCAGAAAAACAAGCTCCGACGACCACTCGACGTCCTTCTATTAGGCATCATACAACAGCAGGACTGAATGAATGCCAGAGACTATCCACGTGCCATAGAATCAGGAAGGCCACTGACACGCTAAGCTTTCAAGCTGCAAGCTTCATACCCCTGTTTATGTGGTATTGATGCAAGATGATAGAACCACCTCTCTCATACTCATTAACTTTGTTGAACTAAACACATCCCTATGACGTAGAAACTGTGGGCGGAGAGGACGTAAGGTACAGAGGAATATTAGTATCTTCTCCACGACTTCATCACGCATCTGTGAGATTGCGGTCATTAAGCACCTTCCAGGATCGTTTCCTCGCGCGATTTCCGTAAAGCTCTGAAAATTTATCCTAGCATCACGGACGGACTGCCCCTCCTCACGACGTACCCTCCTCTAACCATTTACTACTTGTCGTTGCGCGGCTCGCTTCGGGAGTCAGCGGCGTCGTTTTACTGACGACTCTGAATCCCTAACAGTGTAACAGTGCCCCCATATCTCTCTTATCAAATGCCAGATTACCTTCACTACGTACGGCTGGGCCCTGGCAGTTCTCATTCGCGCAGCCTTCTGCTCGCCCTTAGCCTTTAGTTCAAGAAGCGTCGCCTGGGCACTTGGATCCATCCAGAAGAACTTTGGCCCGGACTTGGAGGTGTTCTCAGAAGAATCTTGAACAAATTTTCTAGCGAAGTCATCCCAGTAATGCCCTCACCTTGAGATTCCGCCTCTTCTACTGAATCGACTTCGGGCTGGTCAGCTTTGGAGGAGCTCACATCTGTCAGCGGTATCGCTCCTCGTAGCAAGCCACATGCATTACTTTCTTCCAAGTCCAGAGTCTCCGCGCTCAGGCCCTCGGGGGCCTTCAAAGTCACTATGGTTGAGGCACCCTTCTTCGACGCAGAGCGGCGTTTTGATCGGAGAACCATCGGATAAGGCACGAACTAAACTACACATGCCAGCCCGCCCGAACGCAATTCCACAGACCAGCAAGTAGAGACACTCCTTAAGCTTTAGTAGATTCCCCCGGCTTCTTATCAGTAGTAGTTTCAGGTGATGGAGCTGCTGTGGACGCGCCGCTGGCGGAAAAGCCCTTCACTGCCTTCAGGAACTGCGCCTGGTTCTCGGACGAGAGCAACTAGTGACGAAATCTCAGGGGATACTTCCCTGCACAGGTGCATTACATTAACGCGGTATGATGCCAGCTGACCCTCCTCCGCATTCTCATCATCTAAGCCAAAGAACTTGACACTCTTTGATCCAACCTAAGCGCCTAATTACACCACTACTTTACAGCGGATATTACCAGCTCGTATTTATCGGCATCTAATATCGGCGTATTTAGTATGACCTTCCACACTCCTTTCATTCGAACTACTATCCGACCAGCGGGCTTGGCCTGAAGTAGCGGCAAAAATTACCGGCGCAGAAGACTGTGATGCGTACGCTATCGTCTCCATCCTTTTTGAGAACCCTCAAACTACCCATGCCTCTCTCGGTCCATTTATATTTCGGTGGCTGGGTCTCACTGGCACCTAGAGAATCGATATGCCCTGTTGAGTCCCTGAGTAACTGTACTTGAGCTAGACGCATCTTTGTTGTCCTCTTGCTTCATAAGCTTGTACAACTTGCAATCCGATGAGAACCTGACAAGTCGAATAGCGCCTACCACATTACCGCCCCATTACAGAAGAGATTCGCCCTCCTCTCCACTGCACACAGTATGAGGCTGTGGCTCGGACTCCTCGGAAGCGTCACCTGCCAAGAATAATCGGAACCAAACAGTTAGCTCAGGATACCTTCCTCCGGGCTGGTGGCCTCTCCAGCCTCAGATTTGCCGCTTTGGTCAGCACCTCCAAAGGCAGCGAAGCCTGTACCAGTGCCACCAGACAAACCTGTGAATGTGTTAAAAACGCCCGTTGTTCCCCTAGGTCGTTACTTTTCCCAATATCGCCGAAAAGACTCCCGCCGCCACTTTTTGACGCGCTAGCGAACGAGATACCAGCGAAGGGATTGTTGCTCTTTGGAGCATCTTCGCTTCCTTCCGATTTAGAAGAGGCTGCGAAAATGCTGTAGATTACAGAAGAACAAAAACGCCTACTTCCTAGATTGGCAAATGGGTTCTGAGACGACGCCGCGCTTTCTGTTTCAGAGGCAGTCGAGGGCTGATCATGGGCATCATCCTAGTAGAATGAGATTGGTAGTACCTTTTCGGCGCCGACGGACGTGGCGGGCGGTCCAGTTTTCCGCCTTACGGAGACAATTTTGCGCTTCGCAATGACCTGAGTCGATGCAAACCGTGAACACCAACCCTTTTCAATGCAAAGTACATCGGCCGCTGCCTTCTCACGGCCCGTTCCAGGATCCTCGACGTTTTCCTCCTCTGGGGCGTCATCTTTGGTGAGCTGGTTTTCTGCAACTCTTTTGGACATGACAAGACAAAGCCAACTCGCTGTCATTTCTTGAGCAACGTACAACACAACACCCCATATAGTTACGCACTACTTTCAATTACCCATCGTGTAGATACACAAACATCATGCCGGCAAGAGAGTACCATAATCTCCATCGGGAGCGTACAATTGCCTTCTTCCGCGAATAGAATACCATTTACGGACGCTTGCCGCCAAAACAAAAAACGCAAACGCCACACATATCAGCGGAACAAAGTCTCCGGACACTGTCGCCCCGGTCGGTTTCCCATTTCCCAATTCGACTGTCGCGACCAGAACATTCTCGCGTTCATTGCGGCTCTGAAAGCGGGCCTTTTTACGTCCGCTAGGGTCAACAATAACAGAGTCCCAAGCGAGATCTGCCTTCGCAATAGCAACGCGGTTCTCTACCGCCCGGAAGACGGCCTGAGAGAGATGATCCCGAACCGCGGACCAGTCCTGGGATGGGTTCAGCACGAGGCCTGCTCCTTGCAGGACAATAGATCGCAGAGTGCTGGGGAAATCAATGTCATAGCATATGAGCGTTCCGACTTTCCCGGTAGCACTAACGTTCGGCCCAAGAAGAGACGACTGCGGAATTTCGTACGTCGGATATCCGAATCTCAAGGAGCTTTCTTCCCCTATCAATGTTAAAGGCTTCTGTTTGCCGTAAACCCCGAGTCGCTTCCCTTCTGGTCCCACCATGACCGCGATATTACCGCTCTCTCCTACAAGTGCGCCAACGGACATGAAAATGCCCAGTTCGCCAGCGACTGGCGAAATCTTGCTGTCGACGTAGTCCTCGGCCTCTGTGAAACTCTTGAACGGACCAAGCCATATTTCCGGCCAAACCACAAACTTCGCTCCGTCCTGCGTCGCCACTTTCCGCGTTAGATCAATTTGCCTCTCCAAGGTTGCATTGCAAGTAGCATCTTTCTCATACGTTTCCACCAAAGACATATTACAAGACACTCCTCCGAGTTCTGCTCCTGGAGTGATGGTCGCCACAGTGACTGACGGCGCTCTGTATATTCGGGGAACATAAAATTGAATAACGGAAAGGCAGCACCAACCTGCCATCCCCCAGAAGAGGAATTTGAAAAGGGCTTTGCGCTGCCGGGAGAACGCAATTTGCCCGAGGGCGGCGTTGACAGCGAAAACCGAGAATTCCAGGGAGTACAGCCCTAGGAACGATATAGGTTGAATAAGCATAGGTGCGTCGTGGAAAGGCGTACTTAAGGCAAAGAACGTTCCCAACAGCAACGCGGTAGCATAAACGATGGTAGTCCAGTACGCTGCCCTCCGCACGGGTTTACTTAGATTCGACTCATCGTCGAACAGGTAGGCGTCCGCACTGTCCATGGTGTCCCAAAGCGCGCCCCACACGGCCCCTGTGCCCAAACCGATGTACCATTCCAGACCAATCGTCCAAAAAAATATTGCCGAGCATGCCATGAACGTCGCTAATGAGACCAGGAGGGACCTTTGGTACTCCTGGGATGCAATCATAGGGCAAACGCAGATCAAAGCGAGCGGCCAGATTTCCAAGGGCTGGTCGAGGCCGAACTTTATCGTCCGCAGATTATATAGCACGACCGAAAGGCCAGAGAGGAGAAAACTCAGCAAAGTAGGTCGGGTAACTGATACCGAGTCATATAAAGTCATTTACAGAATAATAATATCTAAAATGATCTATCGTGACAACCATAAGTCGGCCGTGTGCAAATGAAAATCCATTTCGAGGCCGACAGATTATTCCCAGAAGAGCGCAACATCTATCGGGTAGAAACCAACGTAATTATGGTCCGCAAAAATGAACTAGCCGTCACGAGCCTCAACTTCGGGCTCGCTCTTGGCGACTACTTTTGACCACATAAGCTCGTCTTCCTGGAACATGTTGTACCTTTCAGCGGCTTCGCAGTGCTTTTCCCATTTTCCCCACTCGTCCGCATACCCCTCTTCATCGTCATCGACTCGGCCACATGACGCCATAGGGTCTCTGAACATCTGATCAGCCGTCAGCTTCATATAATGGGAGAATCTCCGGCACCAATTAGCCGGGTAGAACTCGGGTGCTAGAGTCACAGCAAAGGACCAGGCCCCACGAGCGCTGTTCTGCTCCAAGCTCATGCTCCGTTTGCGGTGGCCGGGCCCTTCACGCCACTGCTGTCGCTGGACCCAGCCCCACGATCTGTCATTATCGTCGTCACGGAAGCCAACCTTGTCAACGTGGACGTGACGCAACCTCCCATTGCCGCGAACGCGAGTATCCAGCGAGAGGAAGTTCAAGAGAGTCGCTTCGGGGTTACCTGGCTGGTCAAATACGGTATAGTCCCGCCGCCTGAGCTTATCAGAAACATGCAGCACCGCATCCATCACCGAGCCTCTTTCCAAAGAAAAGTCAAAGTCAAAATCGCGCCAGTCGGCCAGTAGAGCCAGCATCTGGCTTTCCATCGGCCCGTCTCGCAGCGGCGTGTAGAGAGTCATGCCGACGTTCTCGTTCTGGTCAGCGCGAGCCAAGCTGAGAGTTATCCAAGCAATTATCATATGCTCCAGCGGAATGTGGTAATGCTCCTCCGCCAGGTAGCGGAAGTGACAAATGAATCTATTTGTAATTTTGCAATAATGATGATATGCATCTCGGGTCATGAATTCATCATAGAAGTAGGACCCGCGGAAGCTGCTTCGATCCGGGGCACCATGGGTCACTCGGAGACCATCGTAGAATCTTTGTTGCAGCAGAGGGCGAGGGTCCACCACCTCGAGTGGTTCGGCAGTCAAGTCCTCGTCGGTGAATGCCTTGCTAAGGTCATCCGCGATCGGAAAGTAGGAAAGAGCGTCCGACCACGCATGGCGTATCATAATAAAGAGGAACTGGCGTCTGACGATGTACTTCTCTGGATCGTTGGGGTCGTCGATGCGCTGTTGTACCAAATAGAGCTTCAACGGAGTGTCATCTGTCCTGTCGTCTTCCATGTCGTTCCTAGCGCGGAACATCTGCCGCTGACATTTGCGAGGATCTTTTCCCCAAGACCAGCGAACACCGATAGGCACATGATCGTCACGCTCAGTGCACACTACCTTTACCCAGGCATGCCACAACGGCTTGCAAATCAGCACCCTTAGCCACCAGGCGGTCCAAGAGTCCTCGGGAAGGCGAGACAGAGTAGGTAACAGCACCATGACACTGTCGTAGAGGAAACTGGCTATTCGCGCCGGCCCAACGATGTGAGCTCGGAGCATAGGATGACGGTCGACCATACGATCAACGGCAGCTTGGAGGCGATCCATGTCGAGATCACCGCGGATCTGGAAGGCCCACTTGCACACTCTGGTGAGCTGACCAGGCGCGAACCACGCGCGGAAGGGCTCGTTAGGGCCTATCGGTCTCAAAGCCTCCTGCTCTTTCCTGGGAGACTGCAGAAGTTCCACCAAGCGCGCAACGTCTTTGCAAATCAAAACGTCCTTCGCAGCAACTTGTACAGGGAGCTTCTTCATCAACATCGACACTTGCAGTGAGGTCATCCCGCCGAGATCCGTCTCAGCCTTGACGTTAGACCAACCAGTAATACCCGACACCAAGGCGCACACGTCCTCTAAGTTCACATCACCAACCAGTTGGGTAGCATCAGGCACTGTGCGAACAACGTTACGGACGCCTTTCACGAAATGGGTTCTAGTCCAGTCGAACCTATCTAGCGCTCGCTCTTCCCACCACCACTTCAGGAAAGTACGATATCTGTAGACCTGGGGCGGAACCTCCAATTTCTCATTCGGGACAGACTCTTCCTCAGTTGTTTCGATCGGTGTAAGCGTTTCTGGAATCTCATCAGCATCCGACGCCGACATGATATCGTCATCCACACTCTCGTGATCACTTGGACCAGGAGTAGCTGCAGCAACACCACTACCCTCAATCGTCAAGGTAGGCGAGCCTGTGGTGGACACACCATTACCATCGTCGGAGTTTCCACCTTCACTTTCCCTCACGGGCGAAGCGTTCTCGTGTTCGGAGAGCAGCCGGATCTTCGACAGTTCGGTAGCCTCCTCTACGCCCCCTTCTGGGGCCTCATCAGTCAGCACACTGGCGGCGTCATGTCTTCCCAAACCGCCGTCGATGCTTTCGTCGTCCCTGGGCGCATCCACCTTATCGTCCTTCACAGCACTCGCAGCATTCCATGACCCTGCATTCTCCCAATCAGACGCATCCTGTGCAGTGCGCAACCATTTGAATGAGAAGTACCACCAAAACCACTGAGCGTTGTACTTCATCTGGCGCTTGGCGAATCCCCAGGAGAACCACTTGGCCGATTCGTAGCTGCCCTGGTTGCCTATAGCATACCAGAAAGCAGGAGCCCACGACAGGAGGCGACCGTCTTTGAATGCCAACCATGCCCCGATGAGCGTCCAAGCCCATGTAAGCCGCTGGACTGGCTTGAAACGGCGCGACAGAGCGAACCAACCAATGAAGAAGCCAAGACGATCAAACGGCGAATTTCTGATTAGACGCAAAAAGAATAGGCCCGCCCGCTCTCGCAAGGTTTTCGCGTCGTCGTTGAACGCGGTCATATGGAGGGTCGACAACCACATATAAGGAAGGTGCAGCAGGAACTCGCGCGGACCACAAGCCAAGAAGGATCCTGCGCCCCAGAGACCGACACGCTTCCACGCGCTCATCAGGCGGCGCCATCGCTCTGGCTCCGAGGAAAGCCTCCAGCAATTCTCATGACCGAGCATCTCCTTTACCAACTGGAATCGATCTATCTTGTTCGTGTTGGCATTCCTCGGCAAAGGCTTGTATGACATACGAATCGTCAAGTCGAGCACGGCCGCATCCTTATTGGCAGCCAAGGCGCTTCGGAGAGTGTTGTACTGGCCAAGCATAGACAGAGCCATCTCGTCCTCCTCGGTTATCGCATACGAGGGCGCTTGCAATTCCCCATCCTCCGAGCCACTGCTGTCCGAGGAATCAGCATACCAATCGTCAGAGTCGGAGTCACTCTCCTCCGCCTCGGGCTTCTTCATATAAACAAACATATAGTTGCGACCGTTGTGAGAGAGCACCGAAGCTTCCTCGACGGCTGCACCACAGGACAACGCGAGCTGCTCTATTGGGAGAGCATCAATCCATACACCACCAGAAGCTTTGAGCCGACCCCCTAGACGGCCAAGGTAATGTATCCGACCTGCAATGATGAAATGAGACCAGCGCGCAACCTCGTTCCCCAGTAGTACCTGCGTCATCCATTTCGGCGACGTCTCCAGTTCTGAACCAGCCTTCGGCGTCTGTTAGAAGTTGACAAACGAACGGCCCGCGCATCATAAGCTCGCCGCGCCTCCGACTAAGTTTAGAAAGATGTCGCTCGTTTCAACTATCAGACCTATTACCCGCTCCTCGACGGATCCGTCTCCTGGTCACCCAATGGGGCGAGTTTAATCGCTACTTCTTTGGAACGCAGAGTTCGGAACATACCACTACCGTCTGAGATGAACGCCGATGGGGAGCTAACCACGAGTAGCTCTAGACGAAACTTGAATCACTCTCATCTGCAGCTGCGAAATCCCATAGTGTCAATTCCGATTCAACCAAGTTAATCCAACCCCCTATTACCGTCGCAAAGCAAACACAGCCAGAACTCGGTGGCAGTGAGCAAATCAATCACTCGGGCGGATCCGACCAGGGCCTGGAGCTCGGCGAGCTTGGCCGGAGTGGATGCCTCGCCCCAAAGCAACAGGTGCGTCAGCTTGCATTTTGACAACAAAGTTGCGTTCAAGAACAGCTGAGTCGGAACCGCACCTACTACTGTGGGAGGGTAGGCTGTGCACTGCAGACCGGCCTTCAGGTTATCAGCGAACAGACATACACCCCCTATCGAGAGAGCAATGTTCACCTGGCCCATCATAGACGCCAACCATTGGAGACCCGCGAACTGGAGGACCACCGGTTGGGGGCCGCCTGGCGGCAACTTGACCACCTCCTGGGCGTATCCTCGCAGTTCCGATAGCGGCATACCATGCGTAACTATTATCATTTTTGGTGTTCCAGTGGTTCCGCCGGAGAACATCTTGAAAAGGGGCCTGTAACCGGGGTCGCAAGTCGACAGCTCGGGAGCCTCCCATCCGGTTGGACGAGCCGGCACATCCTCCGGAGCGTCGACAACACGACACGGTGCCATCGAAGCGAGGCTCCCTGTATTCCCGACTCCTGGTCGAGCAATCAGGATATCAGGTTTAGTTTGATTGATAAGATGACGTAGGCGCCTAAAATAGTATACAACTTTTTGACACAAATCTGACCACCCCCGAGTTACCCTTCGTTTGCAGAGGGATCCAACGGGGCCATCACCGTACCAAGAGCGCTGCATGCCAATAACACACTCACCCAGGTGGCCGATCGCTCGATCGCCACTCCCACACAGTCCCCTTCTTTAACCCCCAGTACTTCACTGAGCCAGTAAGCCATGTCTTTGCCCTTACTGCAGATCTCAGCGTATGTCAACACACCCGTGACGGTACCATCAGTTTCGAGTGTCGCGCACGCAGTGAGGCTAGCCAGTAGAGGGTCCTCGAAAGCGTGATGGTAGAGGTTATAAGGGTACTTGTAGGCCACCATAAGACTCAAAAGATGTCGAGTCCGACGCCAACTGAAAACGAACATTGCTACCGCGGCAAGTTTCCCAGAACTCGATGTCCAAGACTAGTGGGGAAAGTCAGTGTAAATGGTGCAAAATTGATGTACAGGTGCGGACACAGGTCACTTAGCATAATAGCGGATCCAGCGGGGCGGCAGGTACTGGTGGCGGTCCCCGAAGTCCTTCGCCGAGTTGCACGGTAACCTGACCCTCTGGTTCGACGGAATATCCCGACAGTAATGTTGTCGCATCGCAAATTAATTGCTGATTGCCGAAATCCAGCGGAGTGGGACCTTCCGGGGCCTCCGGTGCCGCCATAACTGCCGCCAAGTTACTGGTTTCTTCCACTGGCGTATTGTACGGCATCGAAACCGATAAACTCGCTCGAGAAACCCCTCGTGCACTCAAACCGCAGCAGTGCTCGTGTGTTTGCTTTACCACACGGTCGCCTGTGGTCACTAAACGGGCCTTGCAGCCTTTTCCCCGAGACTTGCAAGCCCAATAGACTCGGTCCTTGTAAACTCGCTGCATGTGGTACACGTTGTCGTCTACTATGCAGACTACTTTGCCCCGCTGCGACGTCCGGAAAGTGGCAGTTTTCGCCATCAAAAGAACATAAAATCAACTAATTCACGACTGCTTATTATTCTCGAAATCTCCTCTCCCACCGATCGCCGCCTCGGCGTTGCGGTATAGATTTACAGATCTTGCATTCTTGTCTTTCCTCAACGTTTTTCTGCGTTGCCTCCGAAAATACAAGATTGGACCGCTAAGGTTACCTGTATACCTTGACCAAGCATCGTCGGGCTACCCTTTGCATATCACGGCTCAAACCCACTGGAATGATGCCCTGTTCGACTGATTCTCAGGCGTCTGCCTCTCTGGATGACCCTAGCCAGATTCTGACGGTAGCTACTACGTGAGCCCCGACGGTGCCTTGGCGCATTTAATTTGTGGTGCTAATCCTGTGTTATAGTCCCTCGCCCCCTCCCCTAACCCTCCCTCGCTTGTCCTATTCGAGGACTGCGTATCGCTGACCGTTAGCCTTGAACAAGTACCGCCAACTGGGCACAGGTTTTTCGTTTGATCATCGGTCCTCTCAGGCATTTAGGATAACTGTGATTAATCTAGGCTTGTACCGTGACTTCTTTGTTGTTTGCAGAGCGTTCGGTCCCACCACCCTTCCTCCTATGTATAGCCGCAACACTCTGTACGTGGGGAACATCTCTTCGCGTACCACTGAGCGTGACATCAAGGACGAGTTCGGTCGATATGGTCGCGTCATTCGATGCTACATTCCTCCGGGAAAGAACATATGTTTCGTCGAGTACGATGATGAGCGTGATGCTGAGGATGCTTACCGTGGCATGGCGTCTGCGCGCGTTGACGGTAACACTTTAAACCTGCAATGGGCGAAGGCCGGCCCCAGGTGAGCCTAGAAATGTCAACTCATGGGGCGTGGAGTTGTTCTTTTCAGGGACCGCGTGCGAAGATACTACGGCTCGCCCTCTCGAGGTTATGGCCGCAGGCGTTATGGTCGATCGAGAAGCCGCAGCTACTCTCGCGGTCGTTCCCGCCGTGGTCGTAGCTACCGTTCTCGGTCACGGTCTTACTCTTCCCGATCTCGCTCTTATTCTTCGAGGTCTCGCTCTGGATCCTACGATAGTCGGTGAGTTGCTGTACATTAGCGCTGCGTGTCACAGTTTTGCTTTTGATCAGGTCCGATAGCAGAGACCGCCGCCGCTCTTACTCGGAGTCGCCGAAGAAGCACCACGACAGTCGCGATCGCTCCTCTACTGCGAAGGCCGAGGACAGAGAGCGGTCTCGTCACGAGTCAAGGTCCAGAACAGCCCGCAGAGATGACCGAGATGAGCGCAGGTCCAGGAGCCGAAGCGAGAAGGCGAGCGTGAGCCGCTCGAGAGATCGCAGTGAGCACCGTGAGGATCGTTCCAAGTCTCGCGAAGCCGATCGCTCTCAATCCCGCCGCTCGCGGAGCCGCAGCGAGCATTGGGACAGTCGCTCTAAGAGCCGCAACGATGAGCGATCGAAGGACCGGGTTGAGGCTGACCGCCGCAGTGAGAGCCGACGCAGTGGCAGTGAGAAGCGAGGCCGAAGTGCCAGTAGGGTCGATGAGAAGGAGAGTACTGATAAACGAAGCGCGTCACGCGACTCAAGGCCTCGTGAAGAGTCTGAACGTCGCAGTCGTTCTCGCCGTGATAGTAAAGACCGCAGCGAGCGCAGGAGTTCAAGCCGCAATGATCGTAAGAGGAGCGCCTCTCGCGATGCCAGTAAGAGCCGGCAGAAGAGCGCCCGAAGGGACGAGAGTGAGAAGTCTCAAGTTGCAGAGGATCACAAAGACGACTAGTTTCTCTACCTACTTCGACTGAACGGTATCACATTATCTCTCACCTCCTCAAGCTTATCGGGTTGGGTTGGTTGGCGTGGTAACTTCTCCTTGTCAGTTATTTCTTGATGTCCTCGTCAGCTGGAGCGGTGGTGGCCGTGGCATCTGTTCGGTCACCCGTATCACCGGTTATCGAGATTGAGCTCCCGGTGTCCGCCCGAGATTCTACAAGTATTACGCCACGTCCTTCACTGGCTCCTGGGAAAGGTTCCGATGCTGCAGTGCTTTTGTGTGGCTCTCAAGTCTTCGACATCTTCCCCGAATCCTCAGACTTGCCCACCGACCTAGACTGCGAACCAGAATCCGTTACTCTCTCCAGCGGCCATAACTATGCTCTGCTCCGTGATGGTCAAGTGCTCACCCTCGGGGACCCCCCTCGGCCGTTTAAGCCTCTGAAGGGTGTGGTGATTTCTCAGCTCCTCGCAGGTACAGGCTTCATGCTCGCTGTATCCCGGGACGGTAGCGCCTATACCTGGGGTGTGTCCCTACTTGGTGCCCTGGGCCGCAGCAGTCTCAGTGAGTCTCTCCAGCCTGGGCTCGTTCCTCTATCCGCGCATGCAGTATCTGCAGCAGTTGGTCCAGAGCATGTGCTGGTCTACGGTGACGATGGGTCTCTATACGGTTGGGGCAACAACTATAATGGGCAGGTCCGGCCTGGTGGTCCTGAAGTGATTGCAGAACCTACCCCCGTTGATTCTATATCTGCTTTGCTGTGTAAGATCTGCACTCCCTTGCTGGCCTGTGGGGCAGACCACTCGGTAGGAATGTGTGCTTGCGTGCTCGATGACGACTGTCACTTTAAGGAGGTCATTCTTTGGGGCGGCCACCGCCTGCCGGGAGTTTCTACCTGTAACGATGTCGTCAGGCGCATAAGCTGTCCACCGGACTCTCGGTACATAAAAAGTCTGGGCTCTCGCAGTGCCGTGGCATCTCCTTCTGGCGTCTACGTAGTCTTCGGTTGCTCGGGCGTGGACAGCGTAATCGCAGGGGAACATGTTAAGGATGGCTACCGGCTAAGTGACCTGATGATGGTCTCGGACCGGTTGCTCTTGCTCTACAGAGAGTCGCCCGGATTAAAGCATCGTTGCCTTAGCGAGAGAATGCAGACTGATTCGTGGTCCTTTCGTCCGGCTAACTTACCGGCGAAGTCCTGGTTGGAGCGTCGGCGTCATCGGGCCCAGGTAAGTCTTCAGCACGAATTTCCTTTTGGCGAGGCTTGGCTTTGTCAGGTAGCTGAGATATTTGAGCTTGGCAAGCTGAACCGACAGAAGCAGACCTCGGCTCTACTCGAGCGACAAAGAGAGGCTGAGAGGCTTACAGAAGTGCGAAGTTGCAGCAAAGCTTGCACTACTGTACTTTGCGGATTCAGGTGTGGATGAAAGACTTGCTCCCACACTACATGCCGCATCGGCCTGTACCATTGCGGATGGCTTCCTTATGGAGACTAAACGGTCTTCCTCCACGGGCCAGAGCTGCTCTGTGGCCTGCGGCGATTGGGAATCCATTACGAGTTACAAGAAGTCTGTACGATGTGCTGATACGAAAGGCGAAGTGGGTGGTCTTCAACACTAAAAAAGATTCAAAATCCACTCTTCAGGGTCGAAGAAGCCAAGTGGTTGAAGGAGATAAGCACTATGGCCACTACCGCAGACGGTTCTCCGGCAGGGCGCGCAGAGTCTGGTAAGGTAGCGAACTATCGCTTTCTGTGGATAATTCGGTCTGCATAGGTTCATTTATATCGCACCTCCGAGCAATCGACCTTGACCTACCACGGACTCTGCCAGACCTCGCGGTGATGAGTATGCCGGATGGCCCACTGCGCAAAGAGTGTCGCCTTGTACTGTCCGCGTTTGCCATGTATAGACCTGACATCGGCTACGTTCAAGGTCAGTGGATCTCCCTTACGGCGATGGCTGACCGATATCACTACTTTTAGGTATGTCCTTTCTGGCAGCTATGCTCCTCCTTTACATGGACTCATTCTCTGCCTTTGTTTGTCTATCATCCTTGCTCCTGAGTTCTCCGACGCTGCTAGGCCTATACCAGCTTGACATCGAGACCAACACTCGGCGGTTTCGCATTTTTATGCGTCTACTCCGAGCGCATAATCCGGCGTTGCATCGCCATCTGACTGACGTGGGTGTTTGCCCAGAGCAGTTTCTCCCCATGTGGTTTCTGACATTGTACTCGAGGCCTTTGACCACAGAGTCTGCCGCTCTAATCTGGGACCTTTATCTGTTGGACAAGGAGCCTGTTCTTTATGTGGCCGGTATAGCTATCCTGGACATACTTTCTGACCGTTTGCGAACTCGTGATTTCGACGAGTGTCTTATGCTTCTGCTAAGAGACACTCGTGAGATTATCGGCAATGATCGGGAGACTCTGTTGGATGCTATGAACTCCGTAGTCGTACCCGACACTACTTATCTGGAGATCACAGACTTGGAAGCTGAGTTTGTCCCTCCTCTAGCGCTCCCCAGTGAACGATTATTTGCATGTACTTCGCCGCCCTAGGCCGTAATTGATTTGGGGACTTTCTGTACCCGTGCTTTGTGACACTTGAGACTTGCCACTGCGGATCGTCGTGTTGAGGGGCACTCGGTCCATCTAGTCCCCTTGTTGTCTAGCAGCGTTTGATTTTTTGGTCAAATGTCCCGCCAGTCCGGTTACGACCGCGCTATTACAATTTTCAGTCCCGAGGGACGCCTGTATCAGGTAATGGGAAGTTATTTTTTGCGGGTCTTGGTAGCAGAGATTGGATGCCAGGTCGAGTACGCCTTCAAGGCTGTAAAGACATCAGGGCTAACATGCCTCGCATTGAAGGGCCAGAATACGGTTGCAGTAGTCGGCCAAAAGAAGATCCCGGTAGGGGGATCTATTCTAAGATTTTAACCTGTCATTTCACTCGTGTTAGGATAAGCTCCAAGACGGCTCTTTCACTAACTCTATCTACCGCATTACGCCTAACATTGGTGTTGCTACTGCTGGAATGCCGGCAGATGCCCGAGCACTCGTCAACAGAGCTCGCGAGACAGCTTCTGAGTATACTTGAGTGCTATCTCGGCTACTTACGATTAGGCTTCACTTTCAGGTATGAGGATAAGAACGGGTGTGAAATTCCGTGCCACTACCTTGCCAAGAAGATCGCTGACTTGGCGCAGGTCTACACCCAGCATGCTTACATGCGACCATATGGCCTCAGTACGAATGTCCTGAGGTTTTTGTGAGACAAAGTACCTCATTTCAGTTGCACTCTTCTTTGCCATTGATGATGAGTTTGGCCCTCAACTACTGAAGGTCGATCCCGCGGGACACTATGTTGGCTGCAAGGCTGCTGCAGCTGGCACCAAGGAGCAGGTAATGGCGTTCATTCACTGTCGTACATCTCGATTTCACCTTTTCCCAGGAAGCTACGAATGCGTTGGAAAAGATTGTCCGAAAGAGAATGGACTCCGGCGCAACTGAGGGCTTCGACGAGAAAGATACTATTGAAGAGGCTATTGCTGCCTTACAAACTGTGATGCGGCCGAATTCCCATGGTAGACTGTATCTTGTTTTTTGTAGGTGTTATCCGTGGATTTCAAGTCTAGCGACATTGAGGTCTGCGTCGTGAGCACCCGAGACACCAGATTTAGGTAGTCTCAATAACACACCATTCAACGGCAAATCGTAATTGGCATCCGGTGGAAATTCTCCTTGTCAGGAAACTCACTCCGTCAGAGATCGATGAGCATCTGAATGCGATCGCCGAGAAAGACTAGGGGGTTAATGATATGATTGTTGGTTATTTTCACTGCGGAAGTGTTTCGAATATGCAATCAACTTGTGTTTTGTAGTGGGGTCCCATGGTGTCCTCGGTCGCAAACTGCTTCGGCATCGTTTGACAAAATAGTCGCAGCCAACGGTGGTTTTGTGATTACGCCATTGGCACTGATTATAGCTAAAAATGTTTGCCGAGCTTTGCAAGTAATCAGCGTCGTTGATATCATTCCCGAATGCAACGAATTTCGCTCACACATTCAAAGCCTTCAGACGCAAGTACGTAAAAGGTCTGCCAAGTATGATGAAGGACAATGGTTTAATTGGACCAATTCACTGCAAATGCGTCTGACATGTCATTGCCAATACCAACTGCATTCAATGTAACTCAAGTAAAGCTTTCAGCTTGAATTGAAACACAGTGCACTTAACGAGTATAACAAGAGAACAGTGGTATTTCCTGTTTCGCAGTTCGCAGTGCGCGACAAACTCTACTCGGTAACAACGATCGCTTCAGCTTCGAAAGCCTGCGCTTTTCCTCTTCTGCGGATCTCATCGGCCTCGGCTTGACATTTAGCGTAGCGTCTCTTCAAAGCCTTGAACTGCTTCTTTGAAGCAGCGAAATCACCATAGCCGGCGAGCTCGAGCCAGTCTGGAGACGGGCCGTAACCAACCTACCAGGCAAGACAGTACAGATCTAAACGTACCAATCCTCCTCCCATACCTTGGTGTAGCCCCAATCAGTATAGCCATTCTGGTACTTTCCGAGCAGGGTAAACGTGAGATCAAACCAACGATTGGTGAGATCCTCGCAGAAAGCGGGCATTGCGGCCTCGAGCTCTGATAGACAAACCTCCTGTTTAGAACTCATGAGCTAGCCGAAGATGATACCTTCGTCAGACTTCTCTAATACCATCATATCAAGCTCGCTCTCTACAGCCACTTGAGCTTTTCGAACATCTTCAATCATGTAGCGGTACTTCAAGTCCATCACGTTCGAAACCGACAATACGGCCCACCACAAGGAACTGCGGTTGAACTCACCCTGCCATGCGTACTCCAGAGCCGGTATTGAAGTCTGATAAAGAGGCAACGATAAAATGCATACCCATATCAAAAGACCAATGAATTACCACAGCTTGCTGGGGTTTCACAACAATGGGGACATAAACGCTGGCATGAGGAGTACCTAAGAGAGATACTCCCGTAACACAGTGGGGTTTGCCGGACCATACCAGGAGCAAAGTAAATAACATTGGACTTGTTCTGGTAGGATACTGCAAAGTAGGAATACTGTGTGCGATACAGTGAAATAGCACGCTCCCAGCCGCCGTACTTGAAGGAACTCTCAGCATCAGCACCATCGTACCTACAGCGCACGTTCCTCAGCACAGAGAGCGGTGTAACTTACTACCTGTTGGGGGTGTTGAAAGCACCGCCGGCGATAGAGTTTTTGGTGAGATCATAAGGGGTCCCTTCGTAATGGTCCCGATAGAGACGCTTGAGGAAGTCTATGGTAACAGGCTCATCAGGCTCCACAGAGAAGGGATAGGTAGCTCTGTCCCATTCAACACCAAGCTCGGGATCTAGTTCGAGCGAAGGAGCGAACAGGGAAAGGCCTCTCCAGAGACGACGACCGGCATAGTACGGATGATCATACCTGCCGCAAGAATTCCTTCCACTCATCTACAGTCGGCACTTACTCGCTCACGCTATAGACCCTGACGAAGTCTAGTTTGCCAGTTCCATCCCACCAGCCAAGTCTGAGAACACGCAATCTTTTTAAGAACCGAACAAGCTTTTAATGTCTCCCCTATTACCTCTTCGCCACGTCGAAAATATTCTTAGAGAACATGAAGTTTTCAGAGTCATCGGCATCGATCTCGCGGATTACGAAGACATTAGGTACCATCGTAGCGTGGCCCTTGGGAACCTTCTGGGCAGCCCACACCGCTCCCTTGCCAGTATCATCAGCCAGTATATGGAAGACCCAGGCCTCGGTCTTGTCGGCAATGGTCAAAGCCTCTCCGGCTTCATTAATAGTGGTGGTGCCGTAGAAACCGTACTCCTCGGCAAGACCACCCATTGTCTCGATGGCACACCTAGCGGTAGCGCAGCGCTCCATAGCAATATCGGTGAGCTCGCCAACCCAGAGGAGTGCGCCATCAGTGTCCGATGTATCCTCTGAAGAAACAAAATTTTGGAGTCCCAAATAATCGTCCCTCGCTACTTCGGGGCTCAGCAGCCAAGCGGCCACTACAGCTGCTCTCTCCCATTGATAAACCAGCTTCATTCATAACACCATAAGCTGCATCCCAATAACCATAAGTGGTACCCTCAGGCATATCAATATATCCAATGGGTACACTAGGCTGTTGATCAGGAGATGCTGGAGCATAACTTGGTGCTCTGGAAGCATCCACAATCCTGGGGTAGTCGTCAGTCTGTTTGTAGACTGCTCTCTTCTCGCCCGCGGCGAACGTCTTGGGAGGTACATACCTGAGATTCCTGAGATCCTCCAGAAGAATCAAATCATCATAGCTTACACCATCCTAAAGTCAATCGGGCTGCCGTCCGCGCTGGTGCCGGAGATGCAACCTCCATCAATAGTAGCTGCACAATCAACAGCCATAGCAGTGCAGTGATCATGATCTTGGCGCACACGCTCTCTAGGAACCTGAAGGATACGTTGTGTGTATGGACTGGATATCGGTGGGCGCTTACGCTACCTCTAGGGTGGATCCTAAGGCCAACCCGAGTCCACTCAGAATAAGTGAAGAAATTCTGCGCATCATGGTCAAAGGGAAAAAGGTACTGAAGAGATGTTACACATAAAACTTCAGCACTGACACGACGATGGAGCAGTCGTCTTCGAACGAAGTCGTACTAGCCACGGGTGATTGCAGTCGCACAAATGTACCACTTGGATAAGCTAGCTGATAGCTGGTGGTTTAATTATAATGAGATCGGTCGTGTGATATTCCGAATAATATCTGGTGAGTTTTGGGGGACAACTGTACACAAGATTCTCTAGCCAAAGATCCGACCATGCACAGACGAAAACTATACCCAGAGGCGAGCTACCACAATGCAATTCCGGCGTAGAAATACTGAAATACAGTAACTGTATAGCATAGGAAAGTCTAAAATTGGTAAATGAAGGTTCGGTTGAACTACCGTTCTTTAAGAAACAATTGCGAGCATTCTGCGATATTTATTCGTCTCTATGACGGATGGCATCGGCCACTCCCTGAGCCTTAACATAGCGCTCCCTTAGGCCGTCGAACTGTTGCTTAGTAGCGTCAAACTTGTCGAAGCAGGCTGCCTTCAACCAGCCAGTTCCGGGGCCGTAGCCGGCCTGAGAATGAACATCACTGGATTCCGAAACAAGAACACTAATCTACTTTAGCATAGCCCCAGTCGGTGTATCCATTCTGATATTTGCCTAAGAGCGTATAGTGAAGCTTGAACCAGCGGCGGGTGAGGTCGTCGCATATCGCGGGGGTTTCCTTTTCGACCTCTGAGAACAGCCGAGATGACGACCGATTACTGAAATAACAGCAATAACCTTCAGGCGATTTTGTCTTCATCATCTTGTCGAGTTCGTCTTCAGCTTCCTTCTGAGCTTTCTGAACATCCTTCACCATGTAGCACCATTTCAAGTCCATGGTATTGGACACGCTCAGAACTGCCCACCATAAGGACTTTTCGTTGAACTCACCCTGCCAGGTATTCTCTAGTGCTGGAATAGAAGTCTAAAAATGGTATGAGGAATCGATGAGGATTAGCATGAAACTTACCACAGTTGGATTGGGCATTACAACAATAGGGACGAAGACGCTTGCGTGAGGGGCACCTGACCGTTGCGCTGATACGAATGGAAGAGTTTACGCCTACCAATGGCGAAATGAAGGACGCCGGGCTTTCCCTTGTATGCAACAGCGATGTAGGCATACTGCGTCCGGAATAGAGATATCGCTCTCTCCCAGGCACCGTACTTCACGGAGTTTTCAGCCTCAGATTCAGCGTATCTAGTAGAGGTTAAAGATGCAAATGAAGCAATAGTCCGGCATACCTGTTGGGAGTTCTGAACGGGCCACCAGAAGTCACGTGGTTGGTAAGGTCATATTTGGTACCCTCCATATGATCACGGTACAGATGCCTCATCTGGTCCAAGGTGATCGGCTTATCGGGCTTCACAGAGAAGGGATAGGTCGGACAATCGACTTCAACGCCAAGCTTAGGATCGAAGTTTTGTGAAGGTGCCCATAGGGAGAAGGCCCTCCACAAACGACGTCCTGCGTAGTAAGGATGGTTGTACCTACCAGGAAGCTTGGGTGGATGGGACTGGAGCAAGACCGCGTACTCGCCAACGCTGAATGTCCTGGTAAAGTCCAGTAGACCGATACCATCCCACCAGCCCAATCTGAAAGGAGGTCAGTCCTTGTGTATCGAAAGAGCATCCGAGCCCACCTGTTAGCAACATCGTACATGTTCTTTGAGAATATAAAATTCTCGCTATCCTTGGGGTCGATACCACGAATAACGAAAACGTTAGGCACAATAGTGGCGTGACCCTTCGGAACCTTCTCGGCAGCCCAGACAGCCCCCTTTCCGGTATCGTCAGCAAGCACATGGAAGACCCATGCCTCGTCGCCGTCAGCGACGGTCAACGCTTCACCAGCTTCCTCAACTTCAGTGGTGCCATAGAAGCCATGTTCTTCGGCTAAGCGGCCCATGGTCTCGATGGCCCCACGGGCAGTACTGCATAGCTCTAGTGCAACACTGGCGAGTTCTCCGATCCAGAAGAGCGCACCATTGGCGTCTTCATCTGAACGAAGTAGACATGTCAGAGCCAACGTTTCGGCTTCTGGTATACTTACCCACAGGAAGGGAAGTCAAGCGACCACTGCAGCTGCTTTCACCCATACACACGCCTGCTTCGTTCATCAGGCCATATGCGGCTTCCCAGTAACCATAGGTCTTCCCCTCAGGCATGTCGATATACCCTATGGGCTTGCTGAGCTCCTGCTTCGGGTTGGCAGGGGCATAACTAGGGGCCCTCTCAGGATCGACGATCCGAGGGTACGACTGGAACTGCTTGTAGATCGCTCTTCTCCCGTTAGGGCCATAAGTCTTAGGAGGTATATACCTGGCAAAGGGAACTCACAGCACTCCTCTACATGATTGATGCCATAACATACACTAAGCGAAAATCCATGGGAGTGCCATCGGCACTAGTAGCCGCGATGCAGCCCCCGTCTGCAGTGGCCGATCCATCTACAGCTGTAGCGGTACAGTGGCCTCTTTGTAAAAAGTCACCAGAAACACTCATTTTTCAAGATTACAGGAACTAGATAGAACTGAGCGAGAATTCCCTCTGGTACTGCGCAAGGACTTCGGCGAATTCGACGGAGGTGTAGAATGCTGGGGCGATACACTTGTTACTTATATTGATGTAACACATGCCCCAAAAGCCTACACCAAACGATTATCCAAGGGACTGCCATCAGCGCTAGTGGCAGCTATGCAGCCACCATCGGCGGTCGCCGCACAGTCGACAGCGACTGCTGTGCAATTGCCGCTTTGCAAAAAATTTGAGGACTTTGCCATTCCGAAAGAGCGAAGATAACTTCTGAAGAAATGACAGTAGGATGTCGCGGACTAATTCCCATTAGGATTAGCGGTGCTCGCGAAGCAGGGGACAGCCGACACAAAGAGTGACTAATTTGTTTTAATGTCGCACAACCATTGGACTTGTCGATAATATCACGTTTTGTATGTTTTGGCCATTCATAAAGACGATGGGGATAGTGCGTTGCCCAGTGAACACAAAAGTCTGTTACAATATGTACAAGAAAGCGTGAAATAAAGATATGCATGAGTAGCAAAATCAGCGTGTCATGGTATACTTTATGTTCTTCGGGGCTTCAGGTAGCTCCCAAAGAGGGTCTAGGCCGCCGGAAGGTGCCTTCAGGGAGCCCTCCATCGAGGGACTGCTGTGGTGGCTGCTATACTCCGATGAAGTTGAAAGATGCGACTGAAATGAGTACGATGAAAATTGTATGAAGCATTGTGTAGCCGCTACTTGGCAATCCATTCGATGGGAAGTTACTCCTTGAGGAACGATTTCGGTTTTAGAACATGTCACTAGTGAATAGTCTCCCCGGGTGCCGATAGCCGAAGAAGTTGCAGCCTTCAGCATATCAGGAGGCAGAGAGATCAGCGGGGTTGACAAGTCCACATTTCCGAGATCCGATACGCTGCTTTGGCTTGTGAGTAACGAGGAAAGTTTCTCGGACAATTCTGCATCAGCGCCAGCCTAAGAAGGAGGATCAGCCAAGCAAAGCGTTTTGACTGACAGCAAACTACCAGAGTATCCATAACATGTGTTATGAGTTCGGACTCGGAGTCGAAGGAAACATCAAGAGCACGACGGTGTTTTTTAGTTAGAGCTCGCATCGCGGGAAGGGCTTCAATATAGGCCTGATGTCTCACCATGCCTATGGAGCAAAAGAGCGACACTCCAGGCATACCCGAGCCGTCTCCTCTGAGGCTTGCATTTTCTCATTATTTGTCATGAAATATAGAACTGACCATATACCGTCGAGGGTAAGATCAGGCCGAGAACAAGCAAGCTGAAACCAAGTTTCCAACATCCTTCTACTCTACAAAAACTGTGATGCATACCTCAATGATGGGCTTCGTTGTTGCCAACGTGCCATTTCCCTCGGAAGAATCATGGCCCGCAGTGGAATACTTGGCAACAATCCACATGGTGCAACGTAGAAAATGTGGGCAAGATAAGGCCCAATTTTGCACAGATTCGACGGTCTAATACCACAGTGACGTATTATAAGCAGCAAGTTGTCAGTACCTCGGAATATTCTGGGAAGAAAGCGCCTTGGGAGCCCCTAGTCGAGGACGCAGCGGACTTTAGTATTGATACAGCCAGCTTCACGCCATACGCACGTACCTATGTTTCCGAATATAATTTGGTATCTTATGGATAGGGTGCCTCCTCCACGCTGTCGCATATGTCCATGAATTGCCTTGCTATTTCTTTGCCAGTTTCCTCGTAACCAGCTGCCTTTGCTCCGCATTTAACGAGAGTGAGTAAATACCAACCAAAGTCCTCAACTAGAGCGTACCGGTCTCTCGAGCACAACTGTCGGGAGGGAGCTGTGTAAGCCGTAGTATGTCTGCACTCACTTCGAGGATCGTCTTAACAAAGTCATCTTTCATCTCATCGCGTGTTCCTTCAGTGTCGCTGAGCTCGGCACCTGAGGTAACGTTTCTACTGGCCAAAGCAAGCACATGGTGCTCTCCTGGCCAACTACTCATTTTATCGATCCGGGAAAGGAGAGAATCGACTATTGCCTGGAGATTCTCGCCAGAGATGATTAGGTTTAGGATTCTTAAGCATATGCGCCTGTCAAAGTGAAGACACTCACACGTTAACCGTTGACTGTGAAGCTTGACCACCTGATAGACTTGTCGTAAACATCTTGCAGCCCTTCTACGATGAAGGGGTGCCAGAGACCTTCCTGAGATTTTATGTCACCGCCACTCCGGCATCTCTGGAGGTATCTGGCGACCGAAGCATTCACGTGGAAATCAAGATCGGACTAGCCTACGTTTCCAACATGCGAAGACCGAGAAAACGCAGGTTGCGATCGACGCTTGTCAGCAAGTCCTTAAGTCTAGGAAGGCACTCCTTATCGAGAGCCTCGTGGTCAAGGGGTAAGAACTGGAGTCCCGTGCTCATGCATTCGACTTCAACGGATTTCGCCTTCGTGTTTTGCAGCAAGTTGAGCAGAGGTTTCACCTAGAACATGCATGCAAGAGGAAGCCTGCTCGTTTGACACCAGTTTCCCGGGTAGCCTTTCCTCAACGGGGCACAACAGCTGGAACAACTTTAGAAGCTTTATAGTCAGCCAGTTGTTTCGGGTGTTAACCAGAAGATGCCAAAGCTGTGGTACAAGAATCTACCAGAATCAAAACCGTCTACTTCGCCTCGTTGCAGAAGTGACTGGCTACGAGACAATTCCTCGGGCTCCTCGCAGCAATTTCAGTCACGGCTGTCACAGTCGCAGTGAGAACGCCTTGGTCTTCATCAGCAAGCAGATCTCTAAGCAAAGTAGTGTGCTTCCGAGTAGCAAGCCCTATTTAACACCTGAACTTCGGAAAGGCAGCGTGTAGGAGCTGGGGGTATTTCTCGCATAGCCGGAACAGGCATAGGACCACCTTCTTCCTTAGATAGGGATTAGGTGTAGCTAGCAGTTTCATAACCTGCGAATTGCTCGACACTCCATACAGGGAACACAAGTGCAACTTCGTGTTCGCCAACGTCTCTGGCCATGTCCTGTGTGGCTATGCAGGAAAGGGTCGAGACGTAAACACCTTTCTCAACTGCGGAAGATCGCGGATTAGACAGACCCTGCTGGGGCACCGGTAGTGTAGTTGTGTGAATACTAGTTACCTTCTTAAACAGGTTAACAGCTAGCAATGCGGCATCGGTATTCGAGTCGAAAGAAATGCACGCGCAAAGAAATCCTGGCCGCTTCACTTGTAGAGAATTCGCAGACATGACCTGTGACGAACACAGTAAACAGGAAAAACAGACCACACGTACCTCAAGCGCTTCGAATGCCAGTGATGATAGGTCGTAACCTTGGGAGCAGAGCTGGACAGAACCCAGTCAACATTCGGTTGATATCTGCCCCCAATGCCTACATATGCAGCTTTGAGAACTGCAGTGCTCTTCACAGCCATGTCCTGTTGTTGCACTTCCATCTGGACTTCCCCAATGCACTGAGTTATGAACGTCTTGTCGCCTCCAGCCGCCCCCTGCTGTCGGGCCCTGATACCTTTGACCATGGTGGTCAAATCTTTCTGTTGGAACATGTTGTAGCAAGCTATCAATAGCTACATTTACCGTTCATTGCATCTACACCTGCTCCCACTAAGAACAACGCGACACTTTCGACTACGCTTAGGAGCGGGAGCTCCTACTAAGCAAGGATCTTGTCCAAACCAATATTTGGCGTATAACATAGTGAAAGTGAGAGACAGCGCCTAGTCGGCGCAAAGAAGCACTGCTCAGAAGCAGTTGGCTATTCGAGGAGCGATCCATTAGGATCATCACTAAATGACTCAGAAATAGATAAGTATCACATAAGTGTTACATCTTATAGCTAAAGATCAGAATAAACAATACAGCAAAACATTTTTACGCGCCAATAGCGGCGACACGAATTTCATCGGCTTCCTTCTGAGTCTCCGTGTAACGATGCCTGAGTTCAGCAAACTGCTCAGGGGTAGCGTTGAAGTCTTGGAATCCGGCAGCACGTAGCCACTCAGATGAAGGGCCATAGCCGACCTGCGTGTAGCCCCAGTCAGAGTAGCCATTCTGGTACTTGCCGAGCAGAGTGTAGTGCAGATTTAGCCACTTCTCAGTAACGTAGTCTCCGAACTCGGCCGTTTGGGCCTCGACTTCATCAGGGGTTTGAGTAGCCATCATCACATCGACTTGGTGTTCGATCTCGTACTGGGCCTTCCTGACATCGTTAATCATATACATGTACTTGAGATCCATAACATTAGAGACGGTCTCACTCGCCCACCAGAGAGACTTACTGCTGAACTCTCCTTGCCAAGCATTTTCGAGCGCAGGGATCGACTGCACCGTCGGATTATGCTTGACGATAATAGGGATGTAGACGCTAGCATGGGGAGTCATGGGAGCAAAGTAGATAACATTGTAGTCTTTGTACGTAACAGCAATGTAAGAATACATAGTACGATAGAGAGAAATTGCTCGTTCCCAAGCACCGTGTTGGAAAGTAGCTTCAGCTCGACCGCCGGCATACCTATTAGGGGTCTTGAACGGACCACCAGCAACGACATGACGGGTAAGGTCGTAGTCAGTGCCTTCCATGTGATCTCTATAGAGACGCTTCATGAAGTCGATGGTTACGGGCTCATCGGGCTGCACTGAGAACGGATAAGTAGGATGGTCCCACTCAACACCTAAGGTAGGGTCGAGATTGAGAGAAGGGGCAAATAGTGAGAGGCCTCTCCACACACGACGACCAGAGTAGTAGGGGTTGTTGTACTCGCTGACACTGTACGTGGCTGCGAAGTCGAGAAGACCTTCACCATTCCACCAGCCAAGTCTCAAAGCAATATCGAAGATGTTGTCGGAGAACATGAAGTTGTCGCCATCTGTAGGATCGATTTCCCGGATAACGAAGACGTTCGGGACGATAGTGGCATGGCCCTTAGGGACTCGCTCAGCAGCCCAAACGGCTCCTTCAGCGGTATCATCTCCCAAAATATGGAACACCCAGACTTCGGTGCCATCGGCAATAGTGAGAGCTTCGCCGGCTTCCTTCACGCCAACAGAGCCATAGAAACCGTGCTCCTCAGCAAGCTTGCCCATAGTCTGGATAGCACATCTAGCGGTGGAACATACTTCAAGAGCAATATCTGATAACTCGCCGACCCAGAACAATGCACCGCTGCCGTTGGGGCCATCTCCTTTAGGAACGGAGCTCAAGCGGCCACTACAGCTGCTCTCTCCCATTGATAAGCCAGCTTCATTCATAACACCATAAGCTGCATCCCAATAACCATAAGTGGTACCCTCAGGCATATCAATATATCCAATAGGTACACTAGGCTGTTGATCAGGGGATGCTGGAGCATAACTTGGTGCTCTGGAAGCATCCACAATCCTCGGGTAGTCCTGGTTCTGCTTGTAGACAGCTCTCTTCTCGCCAGGACCATAAGTCTTGGGAGGAACATACACCATCCGGAAATCCAAGGGGCTTCCATCAGCACTAGTTGCTGCTATGCAACCACCATCAGCAGTAGCAGCACAGTCGACGGCAGTAGCCGTACAGTGGTCATGATCTAAACGGTCACGAGGGGGTTCTATGGCGGCACTGAGACCTGCCGACGCCAAAAGAGCTAGTGTGAATGGGAGCATGCTGTGGAAAATAAAAAGAAGCTGAAGAAAGGTCTTACATATACGGGATGAAAATCCTCCTGAAGGTACCCTAATAACGATGACTTGTAATCCGGTATCCGAAGCTAGTCTCCCTAGCCGGCCAGAGCTGCGGCCCCAGAGCTTTGCGCCAAGGGACACGCGATGATTCCACTGTGGAATGTCCCCGTACTAGTCTATTCTGTCGTTATATGTAACACGATTAGAGACGGCCAGGAATAAGAAAGCCACAATTTGTGGCCCACAAACCGAAGTTGAAGATGCGTTACGCGTTCCTTCGGTGACACCGAGTTGGCGTAAATTCGCGAGTGTCGACATTGATAGCTATGCAAGGTAACGCGGTATATGTGTTGCAGAATGGATGGACCCCTCCACCAAAAAACAGAATAAGCTCTTAACTTAGAACGCAACGTAGTGGAATGAGAAATCGCATTGATCTCGGTTCATGGAAAAAGTCGGCCACTGCCAGACTACACACTCGATATGACTACACAGCTCACATCGTGACAAATAGGTCATGTATAAAGAAAATTTCTAACTGATAGGGACTATACTAGGGGAAGTGCCTGCTATATAGCACTGGCTTCCATTCTGAGACCGACTCGATCCTCCTCGGTGGGCTCCAGCCATCCATTCTGCGAGAGTCTCGAGATTGCTCACGGTTACGGTACAACATGGGCTTCCAAGCTTTCAGCCGGTGTGGTTTCGCTATACCACTGTCAGGCAGCCGACCATGCGACCGTTCGACAAGCCGGACAGTCCTGTCGATCCGAGCGATCATTGTATCCATCTTCGCCAGCAGAACATCGGGAGATCTTTCGCAATGACCGCGGAATCCGCATTTGGACACTTTCCTGATTCAAGAGGCGCGGGCCTACAAGCTGGGTTCAAAGTACTCGTTCCGGTTACCTGGGAGCTAACTCCTTCGTGTCCGGGAAAACAACATCGAGCATCTCTAGTTGATGACAGTTGGTGATCTCAGGTGCAGTAGAAATGGAGCACACCTAAGCACGCAGGCCGCAGCTGCATTTTTGGAGGGCGCCAAACTACCTCGTATTGTTCAACACTGTCGTTAAGTAGCGGCTCCTTCAGATCCATGGGTCCTGTGATTGGTGGACCCGAGTTCAGGATAGCCAATACTTCTGCAACAACGAACGGCTTTCCGCAGGAGCTCGCCTTCTACACGAGGCCTTACCCCGTTCTGCCCTGTGCCTTTCCGTAACATTCAAGGTAGGCTTCAAGTCCGTCACCACTTTCAGTATTCGGACAAGCTGCTCCTCTCGTACTCGTTGCGTTTCTCTGTCAAACAAAGTAGAAATGAATATGGGGTGTTGAAGCTCTATAGTACCGTGCTGTAGATAAAAGATGTTCAAGCTTTGTAACCTTATCAGCGAGCCTACAGTATTCTACGTAATTGTCGTCAACCTAATGGATACCCATTAGTTCATTGCATGTAGGAGATATACTGACTTCAGGGATAAGCTGCCTACATCCATGCCTTAGTTTACTTTCTTCGAGCTTCTGCAGGAGCATTTCGTTTCGTATCCGCAACCTGACAGATGCTGTTGGTTAGTAGATGCCAAATTTAAGGGGCATCGGAGGGTGCTCAGGAGTCATGATGGGGAGCCGTACTGTAATCGAACCCGCTATCCCTATATAGTGTATTGGGAATTGCAATGTCACTGCAAGGAACTGCAGGCAGACGACACAGGCTGCCCTGAACTGGCAGCTGGCTTACTCGCCATTGTAGCGCTGCAGTGCCATGCACTCTCTCATTATTTCATCACTGTCCATGCAGTACTCCTCTTCTGAACAGTCACTGCCAAACTTGGGTGTTGAAACCAGTCGTTTCAATTTCGCATCTGTCATCATCGAAAATCCTTTCCGGGTCAACGGGCCGGAACAAGGAACACGTGGAAATAACGGGGATACTTTTGCCACAAAACATTTCTTACAGCCCTCTGGGAAAAGGTTCTCAAATCTGTTACCCCTCTTACCGTTACGTTGGTCACAGAATAGGCCAGCACGCAAATCTTGAGAAGCAGCGTTAAGTAATTGCAAGACCTCTAAGTCGCTCAAGATTCATCAGTCTTCTTCATCGAATTGTACCGTCGACGTGCTTTTACAATGGCTCTTCGAGGCGCTGCCTTACTTCGCCGTTCCAGATATCTTATGGAGCAGGTGAGCGTCTGTGCGCTTCGGGTATAGGTGTATCACCCTCTATCATAGTCTTTGGCTATTTTCGGCCTTTGGAGTCGCTTCGATCAGGTCCCTGATGTCTTTGCGACATTCGGGTGGGAGAGGCGTTTAACCGTTATCCACCACCCTGGTGTGATGGCTATCTCTAAGCTCCTAGATCAAAGAACCATCGTTAGACCAAGAGCGACCTTCAACCAGGTATGCCCCGGCAATGGTGTTCTTCAGTAACTACTGTACATCAGGAGCTCGTGGAAGAAATCGGAGATTATGATGAGGACCTCCAGAGGAAGGCTCAGGTGGGCGCTTCAGGTTAGAACGTCTTTTCACTCTTTTCTTTGAATAGGTTGCTCTTGACCACGGGCTGGCGATAGAGTGGCGCGTGCTCGATTTCATCGATGATGAGCTGCCTCGCCTTCTTGCCGAGAAAAAAGAGATTGAGAAGGCCCGAGAACAGGTACCCAAAGAGGCTAACTTCTGCTTTCATCTCTGCTTGCTGGACAGGTCATGAGCAAGGCACCCGGCGATTACACTCAACCCGTCTTCGACTCTACTGTGGTCGTCCCGACCCCGGCGAATCTTGGCCGTAACTACCCGACACTCAACGTGCCTGATGGAGATCCGACCGAGACCGCCCCTTTGAACGTCGGTGAGCAAGGCAAACCAGAGGTACACCCGTTAGCTCGATATTCAACACGTCAATTGCTTGATTCTCAGGTTACAGCATAAAGATGAACACTTTTCACATTTGATATCCCAATCGTACAGGCCGTGCCTATATGGCTAGGCCAATATAAGATGAAGGTTCAGTAGAATTTTGACAGTGGCGCTGGATGGACTTTTGCCTTATTTGTTAATAAATCGCAGAGTTGCGTTGGGGAGTAGTATCAAATATCCAGAAGCATAAGGCCAGTCGATTACCCTCCGTTCAGAAAGGATAGGAAAGTACGCTTCGGCGGTTGTCTAGTCGACCCAGTAGGCTACGCGCGAGCGTTATTGGGAATCGGGATGCGCTGACAGTTTGAGTTTTAAATGAGTTTGAGTTTGCAGCGGAGCAAGCGTCAGTCGAATGTGTCCTCCAGCTCGCAGTCACCCACACCAGGATCAGCTCAGCGTCGAGGAGGGAGTTCTGGCGGTCTCTTTAGCAGACTGGGGAACTACTTGACCGGTGGGGCTAGCAGCCACCATTTAGCAGCGGAAGCCACTGCCAGTCGGCCCGCCAAGATGCTGACCCGCTCGGGCACGGGCTCGCTGGTAAGTGATATTGGTGTGCTCTTGAAAACTGCTATTGCTCAGGCGTTCCCATCAGACTCTGAGATGGGCAGCAAATTGCCGTCTGCTGGAAGCAATCCGGTCAGGGTAGTACTCGGGGGTTATGAGGGCGAAAGCCATGGGAGTTTGATGCAGATATCGAAACTACGGCGTTTGATGGATAGCGACCAGGTGGATCTGGATGAGCTCAAGAAGCTCCTGTGGTCGGGCTGCCCCTTTGACTCTGATTTTGATGTACTATACAGGACATTACTGCGCATCTTGTTTCCGGGGTATGTTTTGTACCCTTCAAAAGGTACGAGTGAAAGCGTGGAAACTAGCATTAGGATATTTGCCGCCCAGGAAAGACCGGCAGAAAAGTACAATAGAACGCAAAAGGCGAGAGTATAAGGTACAGCGGAGGAGCTACGCATATGCCCTGTGGATCTCCAATACTTAGACTTTAACAAAAGAGTTTGCTGACATGTTTTCATTGTCTACGGATGACATGCAACCTGCCTCGGCGACTGCGGCACAGCAACAGCAGTACGCATCTTTGCGGCAAATACGGGTAATGTAGGCCGAGCAGGCAGGTTAGTAGAGACCCTTGGCGCTGGATAGGCTAGCTCTCGCGAGTCACGTGGTTGGAGAATTCGTTTTCAGGTGGATATACCTCGAACGTTCTCAGAGCTGGACATTTTCTCATCTGAGCGGATACAGAAGATGATGGAACGCATATTATATATCTGGGCAGTTCGGAACCCGGCATCTGGCTACGTACAGGTAGCTCTTCGAGGCTCTCCTTTACTCTTGATGCTACTCTGATCGATGTTACATAAGCACTAGTCGTAGTTATATTCGCAGTACCTGTAGGCTTTGCGAATCACTTGACGCGTGTGAGCGTATGTTTTGTATTTTTTCAGGGTATCAATGATTTGCTCACGCCGTTCGTCGTGATACTACTCCAAGCCAAGGTCGGGATGCCAATAAAAGATATAGAAGTTGATGATGAGAAAATACTGAGCGACGCTGACCTCGCGGAGGTTGAGTCGGACGCGTACTGGATGCTCTCACGGGTATCTGCTGAGGCTCCATGACGGAAGGTCACAGTTCGGCGCTGTTAGGTACTATCGGACATACAAGATCACTACACCTTTGGGCAGCCGGGTATACAGCGTTTGATTTTGCGGTTGAAGGACATTGTCAAACGCGTTGACGAGAAGTTAGCCCACCACTTGGAGGATGAGATGGTAGTGCCATCATTCCAAGGGCTCCCCGGACAGGTTTCCCTTTTTAGATTGACTACTTACAAATAGCGTTCCGATGGTTCAACTGCTTGATGCTTCGAGAGCTGCCGTTACAATGTGAGAGAGGATCCTCCTAAGCAACAACCTTTCCTGTTATGACTTCGCTAACCCGAGCACATTTACTGTGAAAAATTCTTTGAATTCAAAAGATTTAAATTGGGCATGACAAAATCATATTTCCACGAAGTGGTTTATTTTTGTAATTGGGGTCTTTTTTCACCGTTTGACCTGAAACTTGTTGACTTGGTATGTTAGCAATATTCGGAAGAGGATGATTATTTCTTAAGTGTCTACTAGACTACTGCCGCTCTCCACGTTACTGTAGGCACTCTGCGGCTGTGGGACACATGCATAGCTGAAAATGATGGGTTTTCAACTTACATGGTTTACATATGCGCAGCCTTCCTAGTCCATTGGGGACCGCAGCTGGAGCAGATGGATTTCTCAGAGATCATGCTATTCGTAGGGCATGCTTAGTGCGCCGAAGATACACTTTTCTCTATTTCCAGTTCCAAAAGGCGCCGACTTCGCGATGGACAGAAGCCGACATTGAGACGCTGCTGGCTGAAGCTTTCGTTCTGAAGTCGTTGTTCGATAATGCACCAAGTCATCTCCAAAATCAGGACTCCACGATTAATCCTGTATAATAGATGCATTTCATCGACAGTTCAAGTTAGTAGCTTGAAGTAGTTACCATTGTGTTTGAGGGACTACCGCAGTCGTGGTTATTATGACCTTCTCGATAGTCCATATCACTGTTATATACTTTAACCATTCATTCCGTTACGGAGCTCCGTTCTTTAGTAGTCAATTCGGCCACGAGGTATTCCAGGAGTACAAGAGTAACCTGTTCCTGAGGGGGTGATAGATGAGCATGCTATTGGCTGATCTGTTTTGGGTGCGACTGAAAAATGCCCCCTACACCGCCGAGAAGTGCCAGTCGGACAGGCTGGTCCGTGTCGGTTGCTCCTTCAAGGTCCTTTGGAGAGGGTACGAACTGTACTGTTCAAATCCGAGGCTGTACTTGCATAACTTTTTTCAGAATCTGCTAATGAGGATTTCGGACTTGTAGACGCTTTCACGGGACTAGACGATACTGACACGCTCGCCTCCGAAACCGCAGCCGTAACATAATAATGCCTCTTACTTGCTTGCTATCAAGAGTTTAAAGTTTCAGGGTGATGCTATGGTCCGTCGGAGACTCCGAGTGAGAACAACAAGCATTCCTGGTGGTCGGGTACTACCATTTATCACTTGAAACTCCGGCACACTTACAAATATAGATTGACGTATCCGCTTTAAGACAACCACAAGGGGATCGCGCGAGTCTAGGCCAGGCTGCCACTTTGAATGGTAGCACAATGCGGTACGCCAATAGCAGTATGTTACTGGTAAACCCATTATTGCCTTCGCTGGACAGAGCAGACTCCCTCAGGCACGCAGTAATGTCCTGCAAGTAGAAGTCTATGGGGGTCAGTGGGTAACGAATGAGTGATCTACAGATGCAGATACTTCTGTCAGAATATTCCTCTCCCTTCTGCTAGCGCAGTGGTGCAGTTCGTGGTCGTCGCGGTCTGCATCACCTCACAGTTTATTCTCTTCGATGACAGTGTGTACGGACAGCTCGCAGTGTGGTATTCATGATTGTCCGCAGTTACCAGCTGCTTATGCTAGCCGTGTGTTTGGGCGTCCAGGCTGTGATGCTCTTCTTCTTACACAGTGTTCTCCACTTGCGACAACAAGCTGCTGCCAGGTGCTCATCTGTGGATGCTCACAATCCATCTTATACTGGGGTTGTTAAGATACTCGACTCTGCACGGTATCGGAAAAGAGCAGGAACATTTTGGACGACCAAAAAGTAAAGTTATTAGTAGAGCTCTGCACGCCGTATGTTTCAGTTCGTGGCCAAAAAGCCTCTTCGCGACGATACTACGTAAGCTCAGTCGGCAAATAGTGTGATTTGCTCTCTGTAATTGTCAGGACCCTCCGCGCTCGAGATCCCAGCAGTGGAATCCCTTCTTTGAGGGGCATGGTCCGCCCTTCTCGGCAGTCTGTATTATTACAATTGCTTGATTCTTAGCTGACTCTTTCCGAACACTTGGTGGTAGCAACTGGCGAGGTATTTGGTCCGAGTTTATGTCCCTTGTTACTTCTGGGAATTTGATAGAGATACTGAGTGTACTGGACCACACGTGTACCTCTCTAAGAATCCCCTGCTGGTTCTCAGGCGTTGGTAGAGTCTAAGGCCTTCCTGTTACAGCGGCTTCTCATTACAGTGTGCTGGTGCGCTCTTTACGTGCAGTTCACGAAGTATCTTTATAGGGATGAGGTGCCTCCTGCTACCATTATACTCCATATCCACCTTGTTTTGCTGCAGGTATGTGATCGCGATAGTTATGAGACCACCTTTATTCATGACTTAATAGGCTACGAATGGAGATGCAAGTGGCTGACAGACAAGGTAGCGGAGTCGTCTTGCTTGAGTAGGTCTATTGCAGATACCAGCTTGGCATACACCCGTCGAGAGGGTTTTCTTATGGATTGTCAACATGGACTTCTGCTTATCACTGATTACTGCCAGGGAGAAGATCAAATGGATGAAGGTTTGTTGTTTTACTTCGAAGGATTTCGGAGGTCATCTTGTAGCGCCTTTCCACGGTTCTGGACATTTTCACCATGCCCCCATTCATGCTTTTAGTGCAGTGGGGTCTCGCGATCAACCCTGAGGATTATCTATCACTGTGAGCTCCTCATCTAGCTCTACTCCAACGTTTTCGAGAATAATGACAGGTATGGCTACATGAGGTTTATGCGTCTCTATGGACTCCACCGCACTCTGGCAAGAATAGCAACTTCAACCTCCAAGATTACTCTCAAGATCGTCTCGATCTCCCTCGGCGTGCTAGGCATTATTTTCACCTTCTCTGGTGCTATGTTCAATGAAGAAGCCCCAGCTGGAGTCAAAGGATCGGAGTTCGACTCGTACCTCCACATGAGCCTCTCTTATCCCAGCAATGTGGTTCAGATTCGCAGACTATGTATACTTCTTCGTCGTCACGCTGTCCACTGTCGGCTACGGTGATTTCGCCCCAGGTAAGGTGCCGCCAGTAGCCATTGGTCGACAGCAGGCTTGCCGAATGCGTGACCCACCAGTGTGCAATCCTTAGTAACTGGTTTTGGCCGTCTACTATGTATTAATGCAATCGGTATAGTGGTTATATTTATTCCTGCCCAAATTCGTGAACTAGGATACCTAATACGTCAGCCTCGAGGACAGATAGGTAATCCAGATAGCGCTTCCGGAAATCCGAACCGTGGGGCAGGCTGTCTACCGTAGGTGTTATCCCATCGCGGAAGACCCTGGGTGTCGACGGCAAGTTCGTGCTTGTACTAGCCGGAGGGCTTTCTGCTGACGAGCTGGACACGTTTATTTGGGAGCTTGCGCATGGCCGTAGGCGGAGCGCTCTCTTTCTCTCGCGAGACCCAGATGGCAATGATTGACCGGCCAGATACGCTTTATTGTCATCACGTCGTAGTTTATACAACAACACCTGTTAAGGAATTTGAAGAGGTCGTCCTGGATTCCTTGTCAAAGTTTGGTAGCTCTCCACTTTACGACACTCATTACCTCGGTCTCAGGAATACGCTTATGCATCAAGGCAGGGGACACTGCCAGCGGTGTATCGCAAGAGTTGTGCAAGCTTCGCTGGAATGCTGTTGGTGCAGTTTTCGTTCTAAGCGATCGCCGTTGTGGTAGAGAGGACTCCCAAGTCAGTCTGGCGACACAGTACGTCGCATATTGTGAGATACTGCTTTTAGAATGCGACCCCTCCAACTGCCGAAAAGGTCGCGGAAGATTATCGAAGCGTTGTGAGATGTCTACATGCTCGGAAGTTCTGGAATCAAATGTTCGCCCTTTCTTGTCATCTCTTAACAGCGAGTAGGATTGCATCCTTCTGCTCTTGCAATGTAGCGGGGTATTACTGAGGACAATTTTCAGCCGCATCTAGGCAAATCCTAGATATGGGAGCCGAGCAGGTGACCAGTAGGCACGATCTCATGCTGAAAATAATGGCTAAGAACTGTTGTGGATGCCCTGGGTGAGGCAAACATTTCCCGACTAAGTGTCAATGGATTTTCAGGTTTACCACGCTGTTCTGCAACCTATTCAAGTCTCTTGCTCTCCCAGTAGGGGTGCCATCCCACAAGGTGCTAAGCGAACTACCGTGGGTAGTTAAGTGGCAAAAGTCCGTAGCTATAAGCCGCTTGTTCATTCCTTTCCGGTGTAGTATTGTAGGACTCAGGTATGAGGCGGACATTCGAGCCAATGTTCCAGGCAAACCCCTCCGGTCACCATTGTTCCCAGGCTTCAAAGAGTGAGTTCACTTGCAGTATACTGTGCTACAAACGAAACTCGAGGTATCTCCACGGTGCATTCATGTGTGTTTATCGCATAAATTGCCCGCCGTTTGTGGTCATGGCTATGCAGTCCTATAAGTACGAGGAGCTGGTTCTGCTTATGGCCGAGTTTTCACGGGTTTGTGTGCTCGGGATTGACCGGATGAACTCCGGAGGTTATTCCCAGAACTCCGCTCTGCAGTTACCAGTCTCCGTTTAGGGCAAATGTTACTTAATCCTCTTGGCTATGAACCAAGGACCACTGATGGACTGATCATTCTCACATCAAGCGCGAAGAAGGCGATTGAGATCCAGGCGTGGGGTGAGCATAGAGGCCATCTGCTCAGCCATAAACCTCAAATACAAACATAATACTGGATTTAGAAAGTCCTCCTTGGAGCGAGTTAGATCGAGACCGAATTAGACTATTCCTACCGGCTTTCGCTCGTCGGCAACAGACAGGCGATAACGTGACAGGGTAGCTCTTCTCCTCGCTCTCTACTCAAAAGGGTGTATGGCTACTTTCAGCGGGTCGGGCAGCCGAATATTGCGCAACAGCACCCTTGAATCTGATGAAGTAAGTGATTAGTGTACTAGAAGGGTAGAATTCCGTTTGTTATCAGGCTCGCTCACGATCTCCGGAGAGGCATCATTCGGACACGGCTAGCCTTCGTAAGCGTGCGGTGGGGGTTCTCGGTATGCATCCCTCAGGTGGGAACCGAAACCTCGTACTCGAGACTGGTAGAGATGGCCCTATTCGATTCCCGTAAGCATACTGGAACATCGTGTTCCATCCTGAATTGACATCTCTTAGGATCCCAGGGGTACCTGAAAGCGTCTCTGAAGCCTCAGAGGCAGAGACTGAAGGGAAAACAAGAAGACGATCGGTGAGAGGGTCGAGAGGCGTTCCAAAAATTTTCGCCTTCATGCAGGCTAGCGCGGGAGCTGCAGTCACAAGGGATATGACAGAACGGCTCTCTGAAATGGGTGAACGAGATGACATGTCTTTACTGAGGAACTCCATGTTGCTGCAGGTCTTATGGATGACCATCCCGGCGCTTCTAGAGGCACCAACAAGATGAGGGGTATATTGAGCGATTTTTTGCCAAGTTTCCCGATCGTGTTGTAGGCCTTGTGAGGCAGAATACAGTCTTCACTACAGGCAGGAGAGCAATGAAGGCCGTCAGGTCGATTGGGAGCGTAAGTGATGCTTTTGACCAGTGTTCGAGTACGCATCAGATATTTGGTTCATCACCACACTCTACTTCGGGATCATCATCCAGACGACCCTCGCGACCAGACGGTGGGTGGAGTCGACATTGGCTAAGCGCAAGTCAGCTCGATTTTCTCAGGTGGTATATCGCCCTCTAGAGCCTTCCGAAGTGAGTTCCGCGTACTAGGCGGGAGCAGCAACCTTTCAGGCTCTATCGTTAAGCAGTCGCGGGACGGTCAATCTACGGGCCCATTCCCCTCCCGAGCGTCCATTGACAGAAGTTCTGGTGGAGGGGATCGTGCGGGGGATAGCGACCCTAGAAGAAGTGTAATTTCGCTTGCGTTTATTACGAGGATTCGATACCGTATTTCAGTTCGTTATGGGCGCCACCAGACTGAGATTGCAGCCTACCGCGAAGGTTGACGAATCACGTATTATTTTCGATGACTTCCTTTTGGCATTTCCCGAGCTGTCCGACTCGCCGGAGTTCCGAGCAGGAAAAAGTCGAGAGTACGCATTACAGATGACCAGCATCTACCTGAACTATCCCTGCTCAGTCCCTGGCGGAACACGTCTGAGGCTTCTAACCCTTCAGTATTGCCTACGAAAAGGCCGAGCTTTGTCGTTGTAGTCGGTTGGCCCAGCGGCCTGCCATCGTTCCTAAGAATACTCTTCAGTAACTTGAGCCCGTATCCTACATGATGCTGAATTCGCTTTAGATAGCAAAAAGGGTTCCAACCTGAGATGTGTGGTTTTATCTCCGACGCCGGGCGGAGGAGCTACAGGAGAGATTTACGAATTCGCGGGAAAAGTTGCCTGGGTGAAGCGCAGCATAAGCATCAACACTGTCAAGCGGAGTTTATTTAGGTTGTAGGCAGCCCCACGTCGCGCGAGGATCTCGCCCGTGCCGGCGTTGGAGCTGCTGATGTAGTCGTTGTTCTCACCAGCCTCTCGTGCTCGAATAATCGCCATGGTAGATGAAGCGGAGACTGCGTAAAAATGATATGGCAACGAGGTTATTTTGTCAGATTGCCCTTTGATGACAGATTCTAAAGGAGCCAGTATTGTCTTTGTGTAGGGGTCTTGTAGCCTCTATCTCAGGCACAAGCAAGTACTCCACACCTCAAGACTTCATCTCAGTGCTCACTACACATGAAATAAGACACGTTAAAGACAAAGTGAAGTAGGGGAGCACTGTTCCAATATGGATCAGCAGCTCTTCTCGGACAGGAGCTCCGGGCGGTGTAGCTCCGAGAACTTGGATGCGAGTCTAGACGGCACGGCGAGGCGATGCTCGGTCGCGTCAATGTTCAGCGAAGACGGTACTGAGAAGGTTAGAGTTAGCCGCGTAAGAAGTTCCATGGCTCTGGCAATTTCGGCACGGCCTTCCATCTCAGTCGATAATAACATGCTTACACGACGTCACATCTTTGCCATTCGTGGACAAGAGTACATGGTGGCCTTCCGACGGGGTCAAGTAATTTTTTGCATGCCGACCATTGCTACGATTTTCTTCAGGAGCAATCTTTTTCACCTGGACTCTCCCGAGTTTGCCATGGGAAACGTGGTTTCCGAATCCATTCTATTTCCAGCTATCTGCAGGTATCCTTGGCGGCATTTCCACGTTGTGTTATGCATATTCGGCAGGTCGCCAGTTCTTTCTGACATACTCGTCGACGCTGAAATCCTCGCGTCTCTTATGATCGACGGAGGTATGGCAGTGTGAGCGAACCCATAAGCCCTTCATCAGGGAAGGATTTCTACGGCGACCAACCGAGCAGGGAAATCCAACCTTGCGTCGAGTTAGTCGAGATCAGCGAAACCTGGATCAACGAGCGTCTTGTGAGCGAACGCCATCATTTGAGCGGAAGCCCAACTTTTCAGGAAGCATTCTTCGCCAAGAACAATATACCGCGCGAAACGCGCGAGCAAATCATTGCAACGAGCGACCCACTGCGAGCTGCAGGAGCGACCTTTGGTGACCTCCTGAAACACCTGGTTAGCGGCGGGTAATCACGGCAATGCCGCATAGTATTATTGGTAGCATCAGATGCGTACCCCTCGGGTTATATCGGAATCAACCTCACGGCGCCAAGGATCTGCCGTTAGTGGGCGATCCAAATTCAGCGAGGTCTGTCAATCCAGAGTGAGTCTCGGCCTATTGACTACGTGGAACCGAGTTACTTCAGATCATACGTGTTCACATTCCCACCGATGTCCACAATATTAAATTCGGATGATCGAGTGTTTATCATTACATGTCCATCCAAGTTTCATGAATAGTTTGCCGTTGCTGAACTTATATATGAAGTGTCGTGAAAAGGATTGAGTGTTGTATTTAAGATAATGCAAGTGTTTCGTTCGTTCAGCACACAGCCGATAAGATCGGTTTCACCAAAAGTTAACTTATTGACCTTGAACCCCGAAACCAAGCGTAGAAAGCCCCTTATGTGTAATGATGTGCATCTGCGCCTTATCTCTGTTTTATACGAACGTGTGTTACCGGATATGCTCATCTTGCTACGATGAAACTCAAGTGGCGGAGTACTTCAATGAGAAACACTTGAATGAACAGTAATTTACATCATATCCAAAGTCGATTGGATAACTCCAGATGTGTATCTACAAAACGGAGATTCACTAAGAGACGACTGCACTTTTTTCTACTCTTTTTCCTTTTCATCCTCCGGCGTGATGGCTAACTTCGCAAATTGCATGAGGGCCCGACCTTCGGGAGGGGCAAGCATATAGCGAGAAACATCGCACGTGAGGTGAAGTAGCTAAGATCCAGGTGTAATGTCAGACACTCCGGAATAGTGGCTCACTAAACGCTGGTGTTGTCGAGCCGCTTCCTCTCTCTTCTCTGCCCATGCTTTGAACTCTTCCAATCTGCCAGACTGGTCAACATCGGGCTTCTCTAAAGGACCGTCGGCCGGTCCCAAACCACGCAGCTGAGTGTCGAATAGTTGCGCAGCGGCTTCATGGTTTGCCATGGCTTGTGGGGAGAACGAGCGAGACCCAGCCATCAGACGAGATATGTACCTGTATAGATATTCGCTTCTAGACTGCTATGCTCCACCCACTGATTACGTCTGCAGAACTGCGCCACTCTTGCCGAGCATGATTCGCGACGGGTAAGAACGGCCCAAGAGTTGATAATCTCTTGTGGGGGCGGGACAGGCATCGCCAAACGAAAGCGATGTGCGGCACATTTTGATGACTGCGGGCAAAGCGACATATACACTCCGTGAGTAGCAAAATATTCATATCACCTTGCTGGATTCGGTTGTAATGCTCCTTGCAAATTGGCAACCAGAACTTCTCACCTTCCGACTCGAGGATTTCGTGAATGAGCTCAGGCTTACACATAGCCATTCCAGAAGCTGAAGAGAACAAACGTGCGAGTGCATTGGAGACCTTGTCGATTGAGAACCGGTCAACTACAAAATCTTGCCACCTGAGGTGTTAGCCTCTCTCTCTTCCTCAGTTAATCCTTGATCGAAACCTTCACCATCCATGGCTAGTTTAATAGCCTCTTGCCTTTCGGCTGATGAGAACCTAAGCGGAGATACCCCGAAACAGACCAAGGCTGAGCAAGCTAACGCCACTGAGATAAACGCGTTCCGATGCCCCACAAGTTGCATGTCACAACTAGCAATCATTTCACCCCGCGCATTCCAGTGAAGCCCAGATATTACCGGTAGATAAGATACGCCCTCTCACTGGCTTGTTTGGCCATAAACTCCTCGACGCCCATATTGAGACGCTTAGCTTGGGGCTCTGCAAGCTTGGCAGCTCCCGTGATATCCCCTGAAGATTCGGTACCCCTCTGCATCCTATTTGTTCTCAATACCTTCCATCATCAGTTGGAAAAAGTTCTGCGCGGTTTCCATCTCTTCCTGAGTATAAAACCTCGGTGCTGAGGTGCTTAAGGTCCTAATACTGTTGCCGAGGGCCACAGCGGCTCTGCTAGGAATGCTAAGACCCACAGCTCGAGCTGACAGTGAGCTGACTGACATGCTGATGGCGAAGGGAAGCTGGACAGTACTGAGAAAACAGTCGAGCGCTGTGTGCTAACGCGGGGGCAGTTTAACACAATGACGCCTTTCGCAGAAACAATACTCATGAAATCCTCATAAATTGTTCATATGTACTGCCTTCTTTTCTTTATACGAATCCTCCTATCGCGAAACCACCGCCACCACCTATGCACCACCTTCGCGTCCAAACGAAAGCATATGCTATTACTCCCCTAGAGGCCCGCAATCAGCCTTCTGAGGGTTCTGCAGCCCCTTGATCTTCTCTTTTATTTGCTGTTGTCGCATAAAGTGCTTCTTATAACCTAAGACATGAAATGCCCGGAGCTTCAACTTGTGCTGTGAAGTTTTTCTCACAAAAAATGGTTAATGGTGCCGGATCTGGCGGTGCAACGATCCGCTTAGCCACGGTGGTAGATACCCGCTGGGCCAGAGTCGACATGGCAACGACGTAACCTACACAGATCTTCGGCTGAGCATCACACTGAAACTTGTGAATCTTGTAACACAATTTTGGCGAAGCGGCGCACAAAAAACGTAAATGTTTTTGTCGGACTTTGTGACGAATTCACAGCAGTTGATTGCAGTTATCGAATAAATTATCTGTACTATAATGCCAAGTCGTCCTTCTACCCAAATTCCTATGCTGCAGCCCGCCGATGTTCTCTGCAACTCTCCCAGCCATGTCGACGAGACCTTGCACTATCTGCTGTTACAAGCGCCTTCTCGACCAGTACCAATGCCACTGAGAGGATACTCGATATTCCTGGTCGTACTGGGAATTGCATTGGCAATCGGGTAGTACCGCAGGCGCTGGGGTTTACGTTGTGCGTTATCGCTACATGAAGTGAGCGTTCTGTGAGCTGCGCTAAACACTTGTATGTCGTAGATTGTCGCAAAACAGGGTGATTTGCAGCAAGCGAAGTTTCTCGCGTAATAACGAAATCGGCTTCCTTTTCAGGGCAATTGTATTGGATGCGTCACTGGCCTTCCCGCACCAACAGCTGATACGAAACTCGGCTCTCATTACTGCAGCGTTTCTTCTAGCAACAGGAGCCGATGGCATGTTGGCAGGCGGGTCTCTTTATGAGGCAAAGCGCTTCTATGTGATGTTCTTATTTTCCCATGTAGTAAACCCACGCTTCGACATTCTGGACGCATCACTTTCGATCTCAGGTTCTAGCAGTATCCGAACTTCTTACAGGCGCTATTTTCCTCGGAAGAGATGAGGGGGCCACCTTCACCTCTCTTTGTGTTGTCGCAGCACTGATAGGCCTCTGCGGAATCATCAGCGTCGGCCACATAGCGAAAGGGTAGTAACTGGTGGAAGTATTGCCTCGTATTCGAAAATTGGTCTTTATTTAATGAATAGTTATGTTGCGAATCATGAAGTTCGCGAAAATTTGTGTGGAATTTTGAATACATTCATTGTAATGATTTTTGCCCCACTGTCAGGTATGTGCGTTCATGTGAAGCAAACTTCTATGAAGGAAGCTGTAGCATCTGAGTTATCTTGGAACCATCTGCATGTTGTCTTAACGCGTGGATCGGATTTAAGGCGTTTTCGACTCTCGCTTGCATGCAGAGGAGATTACCATTCGACTGTTATATACTTGAATTGCTATGTGTATTGGTCATTCATATTTTCCTGCCTACTTGCAGCTATTCTCTAAAGGCACCACCAACGCCCAGGAGCAGCTGTGGTGTGCAAGGCTGGTATCAGCTATTTTTCAATCTACATCCCAGCGCCTCTGCCCTATAGTCGGGATCAGCGATGATGCTAGCTGCAAGGGACACGTAGCCTTCACTTTTTGTTGTGTTATATTGTCATCAATGGGGGGGTCCGCGCTCTGGGAAGACTGTTACAGGCTTTGCGTGGAAGCATTTCCAACTAAGTAACCTCGACTATGTCATCGGAATCCTCAAGCTCGTCGTCTCTTGAAGATCGTATTAGTGGGTGCTGTATAGAAGGCTGTGAGACGAAGAATGGTTCAGTCGATGGGGTAGTATGGTTTTGGATGGAGGCTCCATCATGAAGCGCATGAGTTGTACTGTCAGATAGAGCGGCGCAAACACCGAAAGCGGCAAATGAAGGGCCCACGAGTGGCAATGGTGTCCGACTTCTTCTACCCGGGACTTGGTAGTAGTGGGTCATGGATTGAGTTCCACAGTCTGATTCTCACACAAATCGATACGCTTGATACCATCCAAAGGAGGTTGAGTTTCTCGTTTCAGGAGGAGTGGAAATGCACATTTACCAGCTGAGTCAGTGTCTGATGGAACTAGGTTTCTACGTCATAGTTATTACCCACTACAGAGGCGATAGGATGGGAGTAAGCATCATAGGAGGCTCGCTTAACTACTCTGAGTCCGCGCATAGTACTATAGTGAATTAGCAGTTGTGTAGGATTGCGTAACCTAATCACCCTATGCCATGGCTTGCTCAGATCCGATACATGACAAACGGATTGAAAGTATACTACCTCCCGTACAAGACGTTTGTAGATCAATGTAAGTCGCAATCCTGGCAATTTCTGGACGATTTTCTCAGGCACACCTCCTGCTTTTATAACGTACTTTGCCTTAATGCGTCAGATTTTAATTCGTGAACGAATCGATATAGTGAGGCAGCCTTTTACGCAGTACTAAGCCATTAACTCCTAGGTGCACGGACACCAAGCAACTTCTGCACTGTGCCAAGAAATGTGCTTTCACGCCCGGACTATGGGCTACAAGACCGTGAGAAGTCTTGGACGGACCAAGATTTTCCGAAGGCTCTCCCACTGTAGGTATATACGGATCACAGCCTTTTTGGCTTTGGGGATGCATCATGTATAGCTATCAACAAGGTGCTCAAAGTCTTTCTTACAGACGTAATGCTGAGCGATTCTTCGACCGCTGAAATATACCTATATACAGGTGCATCACTGTATTTGTGTCTCCCACACGAACAAAGAGAACCTGATTCTTCGAGCAGCGATCCGACCGGATGACGTCAGTGTAATGCATATCGTGTGAAGACTATGCTCTCATGGATATCCTCGGCAGGTTATTCCCAATGCGGTTGATGCGTCTCGCTTCACTCCGAACCCTTCGCCTAGAGTCGGGCCATTGCAGCACAATTCGGTACTCGCTTCTTGAGTTGGAGTCCCAAGAACTATTAGCTCGATCAGGTATCTATCGTAGTAGTATCGCGGCTGACTTTCCGCAAAGGGATTGATATACTCATCGACGTGATGCCGGAAATAAGTCGTCGATTCCCTTACGTAATTTCCTCTCACTCGGTTTGGATGATCTGATGCTCGCCTTTCAAAGGTCCACTGGATTATTGCGGGCGACGGTCCGAAGCGTATGGATATCGAACAGATGCTTGAGCGACATAAATTACACGATAGGACCGAGCTCCTGGGGAAGGTAGCGCCGCTACTCAATAGCTCCCTCCCGACCGTGGGTGCACAGGTTCCTCACTCGCAAGTGCGTGACGTTCTTCTCCGAGGAGATATTTTTCTGAATTGCAGTCTGACTGAGGCGTTCTGTATTGCTATTGTCGAGGCAGCCAGTTGCGGTCTCTGCGTAGGGTTGGGTGTTCTCAACCCCTATTTTGGCATATCACTCGGGTGCTCCTAGGTTGTTTCCACCGATGTTGGTGGTGTCCCAGAGGTCTTACCACCCTCTATGATCCGGTTATGCCCTCCCAACGCAGAGAAGTTCGTAGAAGCCGTTTCAGAAACCATCACGGAGGACGTTCCCTATAGGGATCGGTGGGACCAGCATCGGAGGGTGCGGCTCTTCTTTGTCGCAGTCGATAAAACGTTTCCTGCCAGGTAAGCGAAATGTACAGCTGGGACGACGTGGCTCGACGTACAGCCGATGTCTATAAGAAAGTGATGGATACACCAGACATGACTTTGAAGCAACGAATTCGCCTCTTACATACTACCGGACCGGCCCTTGGCAAGGTAGGCAACGTTCCCGCTTGGGGACGAAGATATCTGGTTTTCATTTACGGACGTTTTTCAGATATGTGTGCTGATGGTGGTGTTCTCTCGGATGATGTGCATTTTCTTCAATTGGTTGTATCCGGTTAAGAGGATCGAAAAATCTGTAGATTTCCCTTTCAAGGCATACAGGAAGCATGAGCGTCTCGGCACCCACCACCACCGTTGAGCAGGCAATCGCTATTTCCCTTGATCTTGCACGCTGTGGTGTTCCGGAGACAGTCGAATAAATTAATCCCATGAAGCACAGAGAGATGCTCGGTTGGCATCACTTCAATTGCCGGAATAACCGAACTGGCTGATATCGGCAAGATCGATTCTAAAGAAAGGTCACAGTCATGCTGATAGCTTCTGCCGCTACGCTCGTAGTTCAGAAGAGCTGCGTTCGAGTGGCAACTCGCGAGATCCCTCCTTACAACAGACCCATGAATCATGAGCCATGATGCTATCCGTCCAAAAGGGATTATACCCGATACGATTGGGTCTAAAAATGACTAACTACGTTCAAGAGGCATCAACGAGGATTGCTTTCAAACTTTTCACGCTATCATCTAATGAGAGGTATTTCTGATGCACATCAGTCACCTTTCTGTTTTGGATGCACGTCAAGCTGCTCGTTTTTCCTAATCAATCAATGATGCTAGTCGCGCTTGGTTGATTCGGGTAGGTAAGAGGCCATCACTAATGGCCAAGGCTACCTGATAGCTCAAATTGGGCTGCGCAACGGCATAATTAATCTATCCCGTGCACTAGAAGGCCGAGGGCTCACGAAAACAACAAGCAGTTAGGCAGAAACGAGCATAAACGTATCATGAACTAACTGTGGAGCTGCCCGAAAATGCAGTTTCTCCTCCTCGACTTTGTGTTCGCCATACCCATTTTCCGTCTGACCGAATACACCGTACGACCCGCACTCATTAAGGGTTAGCTTCACTACCTTCCCTTTTTTCGGTAATTAGGCTTCCCGCCTGTGTATATCTGCAACGGTGGAGCCTCGTGGAAAGATAACTCGTTCAACTGAGACTTGGCCACTCCTGGAAGAACATTTCTTGTGTGAGCTACAGGAAAAGACTCACGTGACGGGTGCGTCACAAGCTGCAAGGTAGATGCTGCTCGCCAACATAGAGATGACGATAAAGAACTGGCCGTTCGGTAGGCCACGGATATCATTAGACCGAAACACAAACTGCGCACATCACTATTGCAATCCAGAAACTGAATTGAGGACTCAGAACCCGACACTAACTATTAAAGCTATTACACATTCCTCCTGGGAGTGACGAGGAAACTAGATGCTACAACCTTACCGGCGAACAATAAATGTGAAATGTGTCTCATATCATCGGCGTCTCACAGCGTCGGCCATGCAACATAAAGAGCACCTCGCCCGCACGTTCCAACAAAGGATCGAGTACATGGACTGCGAAAGAAACCGCCCTATCGTGGGCACAGTTGACCGTCTAGGGCCGACATAGCATTGTTGAGGGCTCGCAGTGCATACGTTAGTTCCACAACGCGACGGGCTGAAATACAAGCTGAATCCAAAGGTGCATTTGTACATGTGTAAACTAACCTTGGAAAATAAGATAAACGTAGTCTGCCATCTCCCACAACTCCAACTGTTCGATTTTCATAAATCGACCAAAATCAGCCTTAGAGAACCGTTCAGGGTAGCATACCAGCTTTTTGAGCACAACCTTCTGTAGCAACGTGAGAAACTGACCATGCCCACCGTTCCGATGATCCAGATTCAGAATACTACCTTGTTTTGCTGTGTGTAGTCATAATCGTGATGTGCAATACCGTACATCTGATGCACGTACACGAGTATGGCCTGCCGCAGCGGAAGCGTGCTAGGAACGCTCCGAGGCCCGATGTGATCGGTAGCAGATTCCAACGCTTCCATATACCTGAGCAGAAATAGAGGATTTCGGCCGTGCGACAGTAAACCTACTCTCTGTCGATAGAGTCGGTAAGAGACCCATCAAGCAGGAGATGATTCATGAGGACGCGGGCCTGTTCATCCCATGAAAACTGCGAGTCCCACGGTATGCCCTTAGAGCCTCGAACGTCAAAATCAAAGTAGTGCAGCGGTTTCCCGCATTGTCCACTGAAAAGGAAGTATCTCGGGATTATGACCGTACGCTCATACCAATCTTCCATCTCCCCCACATTGTCCTGAGGCGAGTGGGGTGGGTGCCGGAACCTGAAGCGAGCATAACAAAGTGACCACCGCAGCCAGCAGTACCGTCTGCAACTTGGTGCTCGAACACGAGGATATGCATTCATAACTAGGCTTAAATTAGACTTTTTCCCTTCCGACAGACGAATGGCTGACGTCGACGATGCTTGCGAAGATGGCTCTGCCTGAAGGACGGCGAATAGTCCAAGAGGGACGGAGAGATTTATGTTTACTGATTGCTGCTGTTTTCCTCCAGTATGACGCGTTTTTGAGTGAGACGATGACGAGACGGGCCGGGATCCCTAAGTGGCAGTGGGAGCGCCGCAGCGTGACCTGCTGTACTACATCGTTCTCCCTTGACTTAGGCGAGGAACCGAACATCCAGTAATGTTCCGATAATTTCCCGAAAGAGGGATGCGAGTCTTCCCGCGTTATCGGGTCTTTCGTAAGATACTCTACACATCACAGTTAGAATCCCAGCCTCTACTACAACAACGGTACCAATCGATGGGTGGCTCTCTGACTCATCGTCTGATCCCCTATCAGCATGTTCTATGAGCCGCTGTGCTGTAAAAGGCACGGACCCTGTATTATCCAGGAAACAACTGAAGGTACTCCAAACTCCGAACCGACATGAGACCTCTAGAACCACCTCGGCATCCTTTCCATGTCGGGATCATAAGGAGGATCGTCGAAAAAGATTTCGCCCGGCTCCAGCCGCAGATCTGGTTCGACCTCCAATCCGAGGCCGAACGCTACAACTGGGAGAGTATGGAAGGTACTAAAAATGACAGTAAAACGCAGCATTAATGAGAGATCTATCCAAGTTTTCACCTCAGTATGGCTAGGGCCACTACAAGATCCGCTTTCGACCACACCTGAGGATGGACATGCCGGAAACTTGAGCGGGTTGAAATCCCACTACCTGGAGTAAGTCCTCCATGTGCCGCTGCGTCAGGTCCCATGGTTTGTGACAGAGGATGAGATTGACGTCCTGCAACTAAGTCATCTTCAAAGACAGATCGATCCTACATGAAGTGCCCTCAGCTGCTTTGGTACGCTCGTTGGATCCGTCAGCCAGTTGATATCCCCGCCCGACGCCCTACAATATCGCATCTTCCGAGTCACATATCTGATAGGTCTCACAGGAAAAGCTCTATCTGGTTACGAACCAGGTATTCGCAGTTGTGCCGTGAGGCTGCCATCATAGCTATAAAGTGCCTGAGATGCGTCAGCGACAGGTGGATATTTCGAAGTTGGAATCTGAACTACCTCCAGTGAAGCTGCAAACCCCCTTCGTGGAACATGAGAACGTCCATAGTTCTCGAATAGTTAACGAAGAAGCGAGGGACAGTCGAAAGGGCCCAGTCCTGTCAGAGCTTTCCAGCTATGCAAGGATAAGAATTGCTTACTAGGTGAGTTATCCTAGCAGCTGAGCTCGAATCAAATAACGACCAATCCACAGGAGGCACCGATATGAGATGGGGATCTGAGGGCGGTCAATACGAAATGCAGCGCGCAATAGCAGCTTACTTTTCGAGAACCTGCTGACCTCTGTATCGATATATCTGGCTGCTACAGCAATTCCGGAATTCCTTTGAGCTGCCAAGAAGTTCTGACAAACGGAATAGATCCCCAATGATGATTGTGTTGACTTGTCTCACGTCGGCTGCGTTCCGGATGTCCGGAAATCGGCAGGTATATTTTAGACGGAGCAAGATCCTAATGGCTTGGTCGAGCTCTGCATGAGCAGAGCCTGTAGTGCGACGAGCATTAGCGAGCGAACGCAACCACGATGTGATATCTTGGAAGGCCTCAAGTCTGAAGATAATCATGCGCGACCAGAGAAGTTATTTTGATCCGTTCCCCCTTTAGTACCTTGCTCTAGGGGCATCAATAGCTAGTTGCAGATCCCGAAGCCTCTGCACGGTTACACGGATAGCAGCTACATCAGTGTTGGACATTATGGGTGACCTGAAAGAAAATATAAAGGGGACGATTCGTTGCTCAACAGGCACGCCTATGAAATTCGGAATTCTTATCAGGCTTGTCTAGGGTCTAATGAACACCAACAACCGCTTCCATTGTATTTCTTCTATTTTCCGGCAGCACCACCGAGTTGCGCCTAGCTGTCTAATTGTTGCCACTGGGTACAGTGCGATGATGCCCATCCGATCCTCCCTTACTCATCCTGCGACATCAGGTGAAACACGTCCTTTACGCAGTAGTGTGGCACAAGCTCCTGGCGGACTAGATCACACAGAGAACCACCAAACTGAAAGGGTAACAGTGCATAATGCTCTCCTGTCACTTAATCCTGATTCATGAATAGAAATCTCTGGGCGAGCGCTATATCGACTGCGCAAGTTGACCAATGACAAGTGTCGATTAGAATGACGGGCGCTGAAGATGGCGAGCATGCGTTCTCAATAGCTGGGTGGGAGAAGTCCTTGCGGGCAGTTATGACGTTGACAGCCCTTGGGCGTGAGGCTGTGTTATCTTGTGTGTTTTATTAATCTCTTAAAACATGCTTTTGACTCGACACTTCTGTTTAACAGGTGATTATTAATATTTAACTAGTAAGCGAATGTTCCTCCTCCAGCAGCCTTCCAGCGCTGTGATCTCGAGGACCACCAACAAATACGGTCACGAAGACCACAACTCCTACAAGACGGATGTCCCTTTCCAGTATGTCCATGCCACGGGCCACAGAGGTTGGTCTCACTACCAATTACCCCAGATTCACGGCTATCAAGATGCCCCTCTTCGTGATATTGCTGGTGATATCATCTCCAGGGGAATGCGCGAGCCGTCTGGTTCCACTTCTACTAAGTATATGGCTGATATGCCCATGATGTCGCCAACTTCAATTTCTAACACGACTACTGGAGTTCGCAGAGGTTCTAAGAAGCACAATCGTCGCTTATCTCAGGATATTCAGAGCAGCAACGTGAATCCCAATCTGAAGGTTCACATTGGAACTTTCCCCACTAAGCGCATTGATAAGACTCCACTCCCTGATGATGCTACGGTTAGCCCATTCGACGATGAGTTCCCAATTCTTCAGAGTCACAAGATGAGCAACGTCAATCCCAATCTGACGGTTAGTGTTGGCAGCATGCCAAGCAAGAAGATTGGTCTGGCACCTATCTCCGAAGACTTTGCTGTGAGCCCGTTCGACGACATGTGGGATGTCTTGACTGACCATAAGACTTTAACCCAAAGCAATATCAATAAGAACTTGCATGTGAGAAGCAATACCTTCCCTACGGTTCATGCCGACATCACGCCACAGCCGGAGGACAACTCCGTAAGCCCTTTTGACGAAGAGTGGCCCATCCCAGTGGACGAGAATCGGCTTCAGCACATTGCCACTAGCAACGTCAACCCTACTTTACCAGTGGCTCACAGCACTCTCCCGACTAAGAATATTGACAAGAGACCGCTACCTACGGATGATAGCGTTAGCCCGTTCGACGAGCACTTCCCACTGCCAAGCTCTTACTGGGAGAGCAATATTAATCCGACATTGCGTGCTAAGGAGGGCACGATGCCGACTAAGAAGATCGACACGCGGCCCCTGCCTCAAGATGATACGGAGAGCCCATTTGATGAGGAGTTCCCTCACTTGAAAGGTTATTGCCAGAGCAATGTAAACCCTGATCTCACCGTTAACATGGGCACCTTTCCGACTAAGAACGTTGACTACTCTCCCTTGCCAGAGGACCCTTCTATTAGTCCATTCGATGACAACTTCCCCCACTTGCAGAATGTAGATATTCCATCGAAGACGTGGGTGCAAAGTAACGTTAATCCGGGTTTGAGGGCGAGAGTTGGCAGCTTCCCTGTCGCTGAGCAACTCGACAAGTCTGCTCTACCGGATGACACCACTATAAGCCCTTTCGAAGAGGAATTCCCGAGGTTCATGGGGCAGGAAAGCATTCACGACTTCAGGACCTATTCGCCTTTCGAGGATGAGTTCAATTCTGTTGCCAATTGGCCCGTGGCTCGTTCCCGTAGCGAATCTTATTCTAAGCAGCGTCGAGTCACTCAGGTGAAGCAAGGCTTGAAGGAAGTACTGATCCGTCTTGGATCTCAAGAGAAGTATGGTAACGTGAAGGCCACTCACTGGCATCTCGACAAACAAACTCAGCCTTATGAAGAAATAGATCAGTCAGCCACTAGCATGCCGACTGACTGGCTATCAGCCGTTGGGGTGACTCCACTAGCTCGAGCACCAGGGCAGACTGCCTTCCCAAGAATGACCCCGAAAGCTACAGATATGCAGCCTCGGCAGAAGACTGGTCGTATAGGAACGACTGGAATTATTGCCAGTCAACCGTCATACATTGCGGGTCATTTCCAGTCCACTCAACGTCAGCAACAACAACCTGGTGGTGTTTAAAATGTATCTTAGATTGTTTAGATCATCGGTTGCTCCAGGAATCTTTGTTATCTGATATGATTTCACAGTTATGATTAATAATAATACTACTTTTCAAGTCGTCGATGTACGCGTCTTCAAGACGCTTAGCTCAGATTCATTTCGTATTTAGGAAGTTGCGTTTGCTCGAGTGGTGAATTACAAACCAGACAGGTTTTTCGGTACTTAATGATTGATAACTGAATCACTCCGTTACAATTTGGACTAGCAATAATCGTTGAATCCCGAGCAAGCGCCCAAGCCGCCAGCCCGGTTGCACACAGTGCTCTGGATTGAAAATATTGTCTCCATCAGAGAAGAACCCAAGTCAATGAACTTCAGGAAATCGAGCGCAATGTCATACTAGTCAGAAGGTAAAAATGCTTCTGCAACTACTTGGAAATCCACTGCTCCGGTGCATGTTAAATGTATATTTCAATTCGCTCTTCCACTGAGCCTGTAAAACATCAAATACGGAGCAGATATGATTGACTTCGACGTACCAGAGACTAAAGAGGTAGCTGGTACCTCGTCACATCGGTTGAACGGAAGAGAGCGCGCCTCACTATATCCAACGTAGAGCTGATCTTCAGTATGGTTGAACTTGCAGAAGAGTTGGTCGACTGGAAGCCAGGAGCGAAATACGCCCAGAACAGGAATCGTCATTACGTCCGAAAGGCATGAGCACTTGTCTGAGGCAATCTTCTTCTTTCCGTAGCTCAGGGAAAAGGATCATCCCAGAAGTCTCATTGTACTGAGCAAGGCAACAGCGTCGAGGCTTCGCGAAAATTCAAGCACCAACATCGTATTTCTCCCCCTCACAGTGCAGTAGCATTCCATATGAAACACCGCTTAGGTCGGCATGAACACCATCGAAAGAGATTCTCCCATTACGCAACGCATCTAAATACAGTCCACGATCGACCTCATAAGGATCGCATAGGATAGTAGTATCTTATCCTACCGCTGGCGTTAGCACAAAATTCGCCAGTAAACTTCGTTTCGTGCACAACTAAGAAGCACAAATACCAACAAATGCTTTTGTGGAGTTCGCCCTACCGGGGAAGGTCTCTAGTCCAAAGTCCAGTAGGTCATCAGTAGCTCCGCATTGCATCATCGTTGCGTTGACCCTGCAAACCGAGAGCCACGCTTGTGTAGTTTGTTGCAGATGAGAACATTCTTACTTTTGGTTCACTTCAAGCGTTAGCACGTCCGTCTTATCATTGTAGTAGAACAATATCGAACTGAGTTTAACTGAATTGGAAGAAATGTTGGACAAAAAAATAAGATCAGATTCCAGAAGTCCTGATTCGGCGTTCATGACCTCCAAACTCGGCGAGCTTCCTGTTGATGCAGTCGTCTGGCTCTTGCCACCTTGTCAAGTGCCCAATTCCGGTGGTTGGATCGTACTAGGGCAGGCTGGTAGGGAAGGGAGCGATCATGAGTACAGATACCTTGTATTCCTCATCCTTGCAGTCTAGCTCTTGGAAGAACACTTCCAAGTAAATCTCGAAATGTGTGTCATCCTGGATTGTGACATTGCCGTTTTTAACCTAAAGCGCACCCGTTCACAAAAACTTTCAAGAGATTGCGAATACCAGTTCTTTGTATTCTCCACAGTAGGACCCGTGTGGTTTATTCTCTGCGGCAACAGGGGAGAGGAGAGAAATAATGAGTAAAATTAATACCATATTGCGAACCACTGGACTGATAGATGACCTTTGATTAATAACGAAAACACTCATGCTTCATGACCTAATTCTTCATATACACATCAAATTGGATGGTGTTCACAGTTCGTCCTCAGATGAGAGATCCGCAAATGGATCAGCTGGTGTGAACTCCGCGCCGACGTTTACCTAAGCACACGTGCCAGCCGGATGACGCAGAGCAAAGGTAAAACTTACATTCTCACATCGGACAAAACAGCCGTACCCTGGCCTGAGGAAGGCGACAATAGGAACGAAGACCAAACTAGAGGTTACCCATTGGGGCAGGTAAAATATTCTTTACCATCTGGACCTGTACCATCCGACTTTCCCTGAGGCTCGTCCAAGCGAACCCCAATCCATGTGCCTGGCATATCATGTAAATAACGAGCTGGAAAAGTGTGGTCGCCCGGAATAGCAATCCAATTATCTGCGCCATATACCAGCGCTTTTCGTGTCAGACGAAAAGGGACACGAGTCGTGTCTACTTTATATTCGCTCATTCACGCGTAACTACATGTGGGCTTGCAATTTCCCTACCATGTCGCCTCGGAGGCAAGCTCACGTCGTTTTACACATACACCGGGTCCTCGTACGCGTATTCCTCCCCAACCCCCCCAGGAGATACAAGCTTACCCTTAGGGAGGCCTCGAACAGGTCCAAAATATGCCACTTCTCCACGGCGGCCTCCAGGGTTCACTTCGCAGCGTGATCCAACCGTGTACCTGCCAGTTACCATGTAACATTTACAAAAACACTTTCCTTTTCTTTTTTACGTTTCCTGAGCATTAGTTGGCGTAGGCGGCCTCTCCGGGACAGTAGCATTCTGGCTTTCTGAAGTAACACGAATACCAACGGCTGCTCTGGTACGAGCACGGTAGGTACCGTTCTCAGTTTGCTGAGGCCCGAACTTGAGCTTGAAGTCAGGGTTTACTTTCCTTTTCTCTCGAATGTAGTGTCTCAAGGTGTTGGTACGCTTATCATAGGTCTCGTCGTCCATGACGTATTTATCAACCTACGCACTTGCCTTGGGTGAGGCGCAGTCAGCCTGGAGGCCCATACGAGATCTAAGTTTTCCAGGGCACCCCCAGCTGAAACACTATATGGATCAGTGTCCTTAATGTGGATCGAGTCGCCGTTCTGAGCCCCGAAATCTCTGACGGAAGCATCCGAGGAATAACCCGACGCCAACGGCTTTTGCTACCTCAGAGTGAGCTTGTCATCGTAGAGGAATATTGAACTGCCATCTCCGCGTCTTAGAAAGAGCTGCATGTGTTCAACAGTGGTACCATTCCTTCGGTATAGCTTTTGCTTCACCGAACCTGAAGCGAGCAGTGCCTGCCTGCATTAGTGAAACTGCCGAAAGTACTGATAGGCGCATCCACGCATAATGTGGCATCGTGGACTCGAGCTTGCAGATTACTGTGAGTAACATCCACGCGAATGAAGCCATCAGCTAAACCATCGTATCTGTGCGTTGGTAACCGTGCTACGGAGAATTACTGGAGATCACCTTGTATGATCGGCAGCTGTGACGTAGTCTCTCAAGCCACTTGTGAGGGGGTGCATAGTCATTTTTATAATGCTGTACTACTGGAACCATCTTGCACCGCTTGCAGAACGCAAGGCTGGTCTGGAGAGAATACTTCAATTCGCCGGCATGACGATATTGTGAACATAGCCGAAAAGCACACACAGAACTGTGACAACTCGAATGTTACACTCGGTGTGATCTGCCCTAAGATGAACCGAACTCTCGCATCCAGTCCTCGAACCTGCCGGAGAACGCAGGTCTCTTAGCCTCATATTCATCATGCTACTTCCTCAGGTCTTCGGTCCCAACAGATTTCTGAACGTTCTTAACAGCTTGCTCGAAGTTTGCCATCGTCACAGGTCGGCCTTCGACGTCGGCCCGTAAACGATCCACGTCGAGCCCGCCACCACCAGTTGCCTGAACAAGCGTGCCGGCTAAAGAGCGGGACTGAGCACAGATACGCCTTTTGTTCTGGCCTTCCTCAACCTATCTCTCAAGTTCATCATAGAAGCTTCTCTACACACATTACAGATATCGGCACCCGAGTAACTAAGCACATGTGCAGCACCTGTAAGGAAACAGCCTCGAAGTGCCGCACCCTTCAGTCCGCTTGACCAATCGCCGAAAATCAACATCATCAGCCAGTTTTATGCTTGAGCAATTGACCTCGACATTAACCCATAACTCGCTCTTGCCTAGCTAACAGAACTCCACCTTAAACATCCCCAGCCGCGCCTCCTCGTCCGGCAGGGGAATGTAGATTCGCTTCTCCAGCCGACGTCGAAGAGCCTCATCGATTTCCCACGGGTGGTTGGTCGCCCCCAGTACCTAGTAGCGCTCTTTGCCGCTCAGATTGCCGACGACACATTTGCTTAAGTTAGTATACGACGACCGCGAGGCGGCCACTCCTCTTACCATAACCGTCTTGGGCGGAGATGGCCCATCTTCGCCCGGCGTTGCCTCCGACGATACCTCCTGGGCTAAAAACAAAAGCTTGGATGCTAACCACCCCGGTAAAATGTATGATACAGTCTTGCTCTTGTGGCTTTTGAGGGACGGGTTCAGTACTGGACACTCCATCCATCTGCACTAGCAGTTCACTTTTCACCCTTCGCGACGCCTCGTGCTCTCCGGGGTCTCTAAGGGCTACGCTACTTGCTACATTCGACCCGAAGTTGGCCTCACCCTCGCTTGCTACCAATTGAATCTATTTCGTCAAAGAATATGGTGGTAGGGGCATAGAATCGCGCCATCTCGAAAAGTAACTATCCACATATCGGTCATTGAAAATGACGGGCGTGGTGATTCACCCACTCGAATGAGCTTTTCGGAGTCCCCTCGATACTTATTAGTAACCGTACTGCAACTTACGTTAAAGAATGTGGTATCTGCCTGACCGAAGTGTCTCAAGCAAGGAACCACTGTCCCGGGTAATTACCGCATTCTGTCGCAACTGCTTTTGCTAACATCGTTTTCCCCGTTCCAGGCGGCCCAAACAATAACACCCCCTTCCAAGGTCGACGAATTCCCTAGAGACGAATACTCCACTAACACCAGAGGGTCTGCCCAAAGCCTACCTGGAAGTACTCAGGCATCAACAGCGGGAGTACGACAGCTTCTTCCAACAGTTGCCGGGCTGACTCTAAGCCCGATATTGAGCTCCAGCCAACCTGAGAGGACATATTAAAGCCCACCGACACTGTTCTGCTGCCTGTGGGTTCTTTTCCACACAGTCGCGCTCCAACATCATGATAAGGTCTGCGTCGGGACCTTCACCGCTAGGGCCGTAGACATGTTCCAGGAACCCTCGGCGTTCGCAGCCACTCCAAATTCCACCGCTGTCGTTGGAGCCTCCGGAAGCATGCTCCTGGACCTACGGTGAGGCTTATACTTGTCCAATGAGCGATAATTATGCCGCTCGTTACTTGTGGAGGGAGCGGTTGCAACCACGGTTTGCTGTAATTCCGCGTACTGGTCCCTCGACCTGCCTCTCGGCTCTCCGTCATTGGACTTGTATCGACGGAGCCGTCTATCACAGAAACCGATAATTCAGGAACTAATTAGGCTAAGCTACATCTAGTCGCAGCCGGCGCCGGCTGCCTTCGCTTCCTATCGGGTGCCTGCCCCTTTCGCGACGATGTAGACGCCTACACATACTACACTGGCCATTCTCGATCGGGAAGCAACCGTCCTCCAATGCCGGTACTACCAAGTCCCGTCCTGTAGGCCCTTGCCCTCGCCATCCGCCGCCTCCACCACGAACCCTCCGTGGGAGTGGCGGTGGTGGGCTCCATGTTGCACCATCTCGTGAGCCGACCGATCTCTGAAAGAACGAATCTGAAGCCGCGGGCTCATTGAGAGTTTGACCTCGTCATCAGCAAGCGCATGTGGTTGAGCCGGAGCACCGGCTGGTCTCGATGCACATTTGCGTCTGATCTCTGCCCTGACCAATGTGGAATGACGCCTAACTGGCATGGGACATCCGACAAGATACTACCACTCTGATGCGATAGACTTGACAGTAGAGACTTCCTCTGCAATTTCTGTTTTAACCGTGAGCCATTCGTCCGTGTAGTTCGGAGGGAGCGTCTTTATATGACGATTGATAGTGGCCATCACCTAGGATGTCAAATTTCCTCTATAAGCAGCTCATTTCTTGCTAATGAGCCGTACATGATCATACTGTATCAAGCTTTGCGCGTGAAGTCCGATCTCGGCCAGATTACGCGCCTTCGACAGAGTTCCTTCCAATTCCTCGATGCCGCCCTCCGCACCCCCGCTGGATGGGCAGCCCGCGGGCCTTATATTCAAAACCATTGTTGAACTACCAAATCTCATGCCGCAAGTAGATGCGGTAGATGACTAACTCAGCACCCCATGGTGTAGAAAGAGGAATCAATTCTCTATGTTAAGCAGTCTACATGCCTGTTGTTCATCGCATGTCAACTCCACCGATATAGTCCCATCAACTGAGTCTGTGGATTGCACTGAACGATCACCACGACCTGCTAAAGACGCCATCCTTTCTCGGAACATCTTGATCAACGGCTTGTAACTGCTCGAAAGCCTAGTGGCTGGAAATGCTAAGAAGGGGTATCTACTTTAATAGAACATCCATTCTCTCGAAAATAACTCGGTCGGGTTCTGTCTTCTTCCACTTGCTTAGTTTCACTGATACTCCCACAAGCTCAGCTACCATAAATCTTAGGAATTGCTCCAGAATGTCCAAGCCTGGCTCGTTACAGTCCATCTCCCACCGCACCTCCGGTAACGACGCACCCACAACATCATCCAAGCCGTTTCGGGAGCTCCTGGGAACGTCCACGAGTACAGGACAGCAGTACCCATGAATTACAAATGTTGCCCGAAGCCCGTAGGAGTACCTGGCCGACCCCAAAACTGACGTAGGATCCACTGCCAAAATCCAACCGACCACCCAGCGAGAATCAAGTAATCGGAGGCCATTGAGGGATACGATTAGGGCATCCACCTCACACGTTTCGGAAGACCCACACTCATTGGTCAGGAACCGCTCGCTGCCAACCGACAGTTTCTCAGCAGAAATGCATGGATAGGCGTTATGGGCCACCTCTGCAGGTCCCAACCACCAAGACTCAACACTGGTCCCGTGCTTGAGTACGCTTAACGAAGAGTTCCTTTTGCTAACCACCAAAGAGCTTCCAACTAGTGCAGATCCAGGAAAGGAATCGACGAATTCGGTGAAACTTTCTGTAGTTCTCTCTGGTCCTTCGAGCAAACTATGATGTGCTAAGGTTAAAGCATCTTCCCTTTCTGAAACGGCAGAGTACAAGCACTGTGAACGGTCTTGTGCCATCATAAAACAAACTACACTACCGGGCCTGCGCAAATCTGCACGCATGCGCATCATCGCAAACGACCGCCGCGCGGCACATGCTCAATGAGCATGTGCATGAGCATCGCTCATGGAAAAAATTTTCAATGAAAAATCCATATAATCTACACTGGCCGGTCCCGCAGTATATAGCCACGTGACTTGGCAATATACCTCACCCTAATTCGGGGAAAACCAACTCATTTTAGCACTCAAACGCTAACACCGATTGGTAGACAGATTGCACAATCTGCTAGCTAAGCAATTCAGCTAAACCCAAACAAACATTTCCATCAAACATACTCGAGATATTCTCATTATGGTACGTATCGTAGCTGTCACCGTCGCTTCGGCTCTTGCTATTGCTTTGAGTGGATGCAGCTCTGACTCTACCTCCAGCAACGATTCTACTGCGGCATCGCCGACAACGCCATCAGCAACGGGAGCTGGTCCTTACGACCCTCAGTACCCTGACTACCCTGTGGTCACTACAACTCAATCTCCTTGCCCAATCGGAGACGCCTTCTGTCAGTCCCAAACCGTAAATGGTGGCGACTTCAGTAATTCCTTCTGTAAATATTGGCTCACCAATCAGGCCTTCTGCCAGGGTCCCCCAGGCTCGACTGATCCCCAGCAGTTAAATGTTCCTTGCGAATGCCCTAGCTTGGTGACTTCTACTGTAACAACAACTACGGTTCCTACCACTAGCTCTTCGACGGAGCAAACGACTTCGTCACCACGCACTGAAGTAAGCACTTCCTCACCCTCAACGAGTTCCTCTACTGAAGCAGCAAAGTCTGCGGGTCAATTCTAAGACGTTTCAACTGTCGCTGATAGTCTCTTGTTGTGTCAGCATTCACAGTCGAGTGGGATATCAGGCATTCTTGAGGGCATTAAGTCAACTCAGCACACTACTTACAGACAATACTACGTTAATAGCTCGACAGTAGGGGGCAGTGATGGGAAGTCATTCAAAGAAAAGTCGGCCTTCTTGTAGGCCGCTATGTCATTGTCAGAGAGGCCTGCTGTCGGTCTGATCTCCGGAATGAGACTTAGAGATGCCTGCGGAATCCATGCTGGCATCTTGCTCATGAGCATGCCAGGGCGAGATACTAGGTTGTCTGGCCATGGCAAGTCAGGGACAGGAGGCGCTTGCCTGGAGCCAAACGGGCCTTCTTTGATTGCCCCAAATGGCGTCGGCTTCCCGCCTGTTGAGCCGCCGAATTGCCCGAAGGGACTCGGACCAGTTACTGCGGTGCCGCCAAATCCACCAAACGGTGATGTCGATGACGAAATAGATGATGGTACACCCCCAAACGGTGAAGGCTTGTTGGTCGCCGTGCCACCGAATGGTGAAGGCTTGGACCCTTCGAAAGGGGACGGCTTAACTTGGCTCGTCGCTGCGCCGAACGGCGATGGGGCAGTAGTCCCGGCACCGAACGGTGAGGTAGACTTCGAACCTCCATTGATTCCAAAGTACTTCGACAAAGAAGGCTTAGGGACGATCTTCTCGAGGCTCGCTTCTGTCTTAGCTATCGTCTCCCTTAAATGCTCGTTCTGAGGATCCTGGAACCGAAGCTCCTCGAAACTCAGGTCAATTCCAGGAGGCGTCAGATTCCCTTGACCATCAGGTCCGAACGAAGACAACGGGTAGAGGTCGCCCTTGTTGAATGCAGCTCCAATATTCTGGAAAGCAACAATCCGCAGCCTGCATCAATGAACACCTTACTTCCCTTATTTTCCGGTTACTTTCATCGGGTGCCAGTGTCCCGCCAACTTTCGCTGCCGCGAAGGTTCCAGATGGTGGCTTAACCACTCCAGTCGAAATGCTGGCACTGGAAGTACCAGCAAATGTGCTACCGGAGCCGAACGTTACAGGCGCGCCTGCCTGTCCGAAGGGCGATGGCGTTGAAGCCGAACTACGTGCAGTGGCCCCAAAGGCACTGGGGGTTGTACTGGTTGCCGTGCTTCCGAAAGGGCTCGGAGCGGCATTCGAGGTTCCTCCAAACGGGGAAGGTTGACTGCCAGCGAATCCCCCTGAGGATGCGGCCCCACCGAAGGGAGATGGTTTGGTTCCCCCGAAAGCGCTAACCCCAGAACCTTGGCCACCGCCGAATGGAGAAGGGGAGGGCGCAGCACCGCCTCCAAAGGGGGACGGCGTAGGCGTGGCCGCTGATCCGAAAGGTGAGGCCGATACGTGGCCGGCGGGCGCACTTCCGCCGAATGGGGATGCCGAGGCTGTACCTTGAAGGGAAGCATTCGGACTGTTCATCCCATCTGCTTCAACCTTACCTCCGAAAGGATTGGATACTGATACTCCTTTTCGCTGAGCATGCACAAACTTACAGGAATCTCCGTACCGGCAGGTACCCTGAAAGACGTCATAGGTGGTGCGCTACTTGAGTTATTCTGGCAATGCTTACGGTTTCCTCCCAACTACGGCACGGTTTATTATGATGCTTCGAGGGCATCGGGAAAGCAACTAGAAACACAGTACGCGCCAACTGAACGCTACAGAACTAGTTTTAGTATTTTGATAGCAAATATGACGCGACGAAGCATCAAATGCATTGAGCAAACAAATATGGCTATCGTTTAATTGTATAGTCAATTCCAAGAGTCAAACTCAGAACATCGAGTATGCCGTGAGCACGGATCGGGTCGACGGTTTTGGGGCACTGCAATCTATAAAAGATTAAACCAAAATCAGAATTAAAAATGTAACGTACTATCCTCAGCTAAGCTTCCTCGGTTTCTGCTTCAAACTAAACGGCTTATCGTACTCGAGGCACATATCCACTTTGTCTATTCCTTGACCACAGGCTTGAAAGTACACAGTGTGCCCTGCCCAAACTAGATTTGGACACCAAGGCGTCTGTAACCAAGCAACTGAGATCACAACCTCGCCTCTGTTGAGGTCAACTACCTCGAATCGTGCGAGATAAAATACTTCAGATTCGGCATGCCAACTGTGTGAGCTATGGCGAACAATGGCCAGAAGCGGCGGAGCATTTTCATCGTGGTATCGGAATTGTTCGTCGAGCTGCGAGCTCTGAACCACAGCCATTTGCCGTACTTGTCCGCGGAGCTTCATATTACGCCATCCTTCGCTTTCTTCATTTGTCGTCCGCAACAAGAGCGTTTCCCCAACACAAACAACCGTGCAAAGATTCTGAGGCCTCTCCATGAAAGCCTCTAACAACATACGTCTGAAATTCAACGCAGCTTGGATTTCTTTCGAGAAGTCCAGGCATGCGACCGATACCGTATGTCCTCGGACAGTCAGGATGGTTATGCCGGAGCATTGTTTCGCCGAATCTTGAGGTAGAGAACCGAACACAATATGGCTTCCTCGGCTCACCATAAATCCCGGCGGCCGCAAATAGTCGGGTACACTCCATAGTGTGTGAAAGTAGTAAGGAGACTCTCGATGGCGGATGCAAAAAATCTGGCGGCCACGAAATGCAAAGACACACCCAAGAGTGGAGTTGATACAGAACGCGTCGACAGGGTCAGCGCTAACCATTCCAAGGCCTTCACCTTCTCTATATTTATACAGCCCACCACGTTGGGCGTCATTCTGGAATGTAATCAAGATAGAATTATCCCAATCGTCGACGCAGAAGTGTCTCACCCACAAACCGGCTTGCGCAGAGACTTCAAGCCTTCGCGGTGACTCGACGGTTTCGTCAACCAACTGAACCGTACCAGCCTCACGGAGAAAGCACCATACGCCTCGGTGGAGGACTTCCGGTAAATCATGTGGTGCAATCCGATGAAGCGAAGATAAATACATAGCTAAGCGGTCTGTCATTATAACCCGCAATAGAAGCAGGGTAGGAAGTGTAAATAGTCAGAACTAAGCAAACCATTGCCACAGCTGGAGGCCCTTTCGGTTCCTTTCTTCATCTGGAGGTGTTACTCGTGCGGTACGAGCCGTGTCCAAAATGGAAATGATCGACAACATGGCTCAATACGAATAAAGGAAACTGTCAGTTAGTCGTGTCAGTTTGGCCTCACATAGTGAAGATGTTAGAGAGATGCGTCCGGGCGAACCGTTCGCACTCTTCTTGGCAGCGAACCAATGGCATCGCCGGCTTGGCAAGCATCAAGTAAAACTCCCGATTCAAGGGGGAAGCCTTAGCGCATACCCATCCCTGAGGCAAAGCAATCAAACCTGAAAACCGGCTCCCTGGTAATTACGTTTTCGGGCGACTTGTAGCAAATTTCACGGCAGCGGCTTCCCCGGCATAATCCAGGAGCATCTAGCGACTGTTCGTCATTCACCTGGACAACGGATCAGATTATATTAGCAAATGCCACAATTATACCATAATCTGGCGCAGCGTGCTGAACAGCACTAAATCCTCCGGGCTTGATTCGTTTCCGATCAGAGCCGTTGGAGCATCATCGCTCAGTGACGCAGCCCCATCATTCGACACTCGCAGTGCGTGATTGGTATTGTTTGCATATACGAACCTTGAGCAGAGGGACAGTTGGTTAAATAGCCATAGGTCATAAGGTTTACTTGGAGTCATCGGGTACGCTCATTGCTTGATCAAATTGCTGCCGCACCAGGTGAGCGACCTGGCTCACGCTCTTGGACTCTGACACCCACTGCTGTAACGCAGCGAACAGCTCGGCATCCGATTCCTAAAGAGCGTATACGCGATAGAAGATAGAAGGAGGCTTACTTTTGAAGGGGTAGGACTCAAAACTAGCACAAACATAAGTCCATGGTATAAAAGAGAAACTAGTCGACCTCGCCCAAGGGAGGGAAGATGGACCATCGGGATGTAGCCGCCGTCAGCCGAACCTCTATCTGGGCCGAAGAGATACCTGCGGTGCATGAGGAGCGAAAATTCAAGTGTACGAAGAAAGCTGGCTTAAGTTACGTTCCTGCTTCACCATCTGCCATGTCTTCTGTGACGTAGTTCGACTTGGCAAAGCACTTAGAGCGTTCGTCGCTTCCCTCATAAGGTGGCTCACACAGTTTTGTAGATGACACAATTGTAGTAGGGGTGTCAGAACGGAAGCTAAGTAAATCCGTAAGAGAGAAGAGCTAAGATGCCTGCTTACCCAATTATGCTGGTGGAGACAATGTACGAGTAGAGAATCTTCATATCTTCTAGAGGGATCGAAGAGTGCAGCAAATGTGCATCGAACAGTACCTGACGAACTTGTCCATATAACATCCTGGATGAGCCTAAAATGTCCACTGAGCTTACGGCGGATGCTATGATATCCGGATGCTTTTCCTTCAGCGATAGCAACATTGCTTGAATCAAGACTAACGTATTACGCTCGACCGGAGCTAAGACAAGTATCCTATAACTCAACTAATGCATCGAAATGTTACATACCATAGCTAAAGCCCGTCAGTTCATTGAAGAGTCCCAAAGGGCCGTAGCCAACCACCTCCATATATCTGCGTTCACAGCGTACATCATACTCAACTTTATTTTACTCACGATGGTATGAAGTCATCCATGAGACCGACCAGTGCACTTATTGAACTAGCGCGATCATTTCCCACATCCAGGAACCTAATATACCGTTATCACACCTTCAAGTCGCTCAGATGGCTACTCTCTCATGGGTCCATGCAGCAAAGTAAAAACTTCATGAGCATTCGACAAAACCGCTTGCAGTAATGGTCCAGAAAGATGAGGATCCTCATCAATCTCGTGTGACTGGACACATCGTGTCTGGTGTTGACGCTGAGTCTCCGCGTTGGAAGCCCCTTCGGGAGAGGAAGGTATGGATTGACCTGCCACGGATATTTTTAGATAAAACGTGGAAGTTTTTCTCACTCGAATCCGCTCCGCGTAAAGGACACCGTTGGACGACCAGCGTGAACCATATATCCTTCTCTACCTGATTACAAGCGAGTCGCGACATGGCTCAAATGAGCGCCAACAAATGATACACATACCTGTTTCACAGAAATCGCGAGGTCGCGGGTGGTTATCAAATCCACGTCATCGTCCTCGTCCCCATCGTTCCGAAATGCCTGCGCGAAATGGACAACACCTTCGATCAGTGAGGCCTGGGTCCGTTGCTCGATGGCTGAGTGTTCTCGCGATGGACTGAAATGCGTCAAGTGGGCCAGCACGGCCAATGCATATCGCGTACTAGTAATAAATGAGCTTCGCTTGAGCTGTGCGGGAATCGTCGTCCTCAGCCGAGGCAAGAAACTCTTCACTTCGGTCCTTCACTTCCAACACAGGGCTGTACACAAAGAATGATCTAAGAGAGCAACCAAAGGGCATCGCATAACCGATAAAGCAGCTGACGCACTTCACACTTTATCGTTGGCCCTCCACAAGCGTCGATAGACTCGACACTACTCCTCTCGTCGTTCTGCGCGGAAAACCACCGCCGCATTTCAAAAGAAAGCTGCTAAAGGCCATCTGTTGCGCGGGGTGACTAGTGCAAATCGAAAGATCGCCCACTGGAATATCTTCCGTACTCCTCAGCTCGACTGTTTCTCCACCAGATTCCATACAGTTCATAACACGACAGTATGGGTAAACAGAAATCGCTACTATTTAAGAAATGAGAGTTATGGGCCGGGTGATAAGTACAGACACTATTATATGACTTGAATAACTACACAACCTATTTACAAGCTTCCCAGCAATTACAGTCAAGGTCCCAAACATACGTTCACGGCTTGGCTCGCCAATTCGTGGCAGCAGATACAAAAGAGTAAAAGTGGAACCACAAGTAATAACTCTGGCTCGCGTATATACACCTGTGACCGCGAAACAACGCACACTTTGCCCTCAAAAAGCAGATGACCTAAGTCTACATATGACTACCTACGGCAAGTGTGCGAGTAATGTAACATTCTTCCAACGAAGACGGTGATCACAATGTGCACAGACGAGACTCGAAAAAGGAGAAGAAAGACGCAGGCTCGGGTGGTACCAAGACACCAAGCGACCGACGCCCATAATATCTCCTCACAGACGGACATGAAGAAATAGAACGAACGACCTGGCAAGATGCGTCGGAAGCCCGCTATGCTCTTGCATGACAAGGTTGAAACAAAGCATAGAAGCATGAGTTCCTCAAAATATGAATACAATAGCCTAGTAAACGGCGGGTAACAACCAGCAATATAGCTCGAAGTACGGGCCGGATACAACAATGGCACAGAAATAGTTTCTTGTTTTAGGCAGAGATATTCATCTCCCGCTCCTCTTCGAAACCGAAACGAATTGGTCGAAGCCGCCGACTCGGCTGATACAAAGCCGTCGAGTCACCGATAGCTTCAACCCTACCGATTGTATTAGAGCTAACAGCATCAGCTTGGCCAGAAGCATCGTGGACTGTAGGGGGGCAGCTCATACGTTCCGCCAAGTTGAGCAAATCTTCAACAGAGTCAAACTCCCTGACGACGCCATCTCTGGCGCTGTCCAGAGCAGAACAGCCGTCGAATGTTTTGGTAGGTATAGTAGTGTGTAGGACTTCTCCTACGGGAGACGTTACATGGTAAAATGAAATTTCTTTGCAGCCGTCAAAGGAAACGCTCCGAGAGGCGGCCCTCTGCTCATAGCTCACCGAATCATCAACTGAGATCCCAATAGATGTGTCAGCTGACATAGTAGAACACAGTCTTTGGTTTCTAGCAGCATTGAGAGAAGCTCGTCGCAGCCATCCCTCCTCATCCTTAGGGGTAGGATCGGACACTATCTCGGGTGAGAGGGTCATCCTCACGGGCGCAGAACAGGCACGACTGTTACATCCAAATGCAGGAATTGGTAGCAAACTTTTGATACCGCTGCACTCATCCGGTGACTGAGAATTAACAGGACGAGATTCGAGTGTGGGGACTGCATCGGCCGTGGACAACGGAGTCGGATCAGCACTGTTGTAGTCAAAGGATTGAGAAGATCTGCGGGGAGTCAGAGGTAGAAATAGCATGGCGGGATCAATAGAGTGAATAATACGCTGCGAAAGATGCTTCTAGGAGAACGCACGAGTTCTGATAGAGCCAAACGAAAATCAGAGCATTAGAGAGGAGAAAGTCGTTAATCACTTTTGGCACGACAGACAGGTACAGACTCTCAGTGACGGAAGCACAAAGCTGTTCGCTGACTATGATAGGCATTGAGCATAAGCATTCGAAATGGAGCCGCGGCATCATGCTCGGTCACTGTGCGTAGAGTATAAGTGCACAAAGACGCTCTTTCCCCAACCGTCTCAAGTTCAACGGGATTGTAGGGAGCATAAAGGGTCTTCGAGCAATGACCAGACAGGCTCTTTACAGGAGTTTAATGAAGCATAAAAGAATCATTACATGTGGAGCAGCCAATCCGAAAGCTCTCTGCAACGTCTCTCCCGGCCTACCTGAGACAACACAGCAACTCCAAACACGATATATCTGAAGTGAATCCAGCAGCTCGCACCCAAGCTATCGGGGAGATCCAATCATGGCTTATGAGATCAGTCGCCGTAGGACGCTGCAATGGGTTCCTAGTGAGTGCGCCTTCAACGAAGCTACAAACGTGTTTCGGGAATCTGAACAGTGAACAGCGCTTCATAGGTACGTTCGACCCGAATGGACCCGGGCATTCCACAATGAATTAAACTTTACATAATATCACTGAAAATGTAGGGGCTTTCATACTTGCTCTTATCCAAATGCGGTGCAGGCTGATGACAGAGTGAATCATACAGGACGATGAATCCACGACTAGCTGAGAATGGATTAACGCCAGTAAGTAACTCGTATGCGACTACTCCAAGAGACCTATAAAAACTTTAAAGACAATACAAGACATACTCATAACCGCACCAGATGTCCGCAGAGTAGGTGTAGTCTTCACCCGCAGCTCGTTCAGGGGACATATACAGTGCTGTGCCTAAGAAAATTACAAGCGCTCGAAGACTTCATATAAGGAATGCACAAACCAATGAACGTGGTGCAAATTCCAACGGTTGATGTGAGGTCCTTGGAAATTCCAAGATCCGTCAATTTAACCTAAGGTCAATAACTCCAAACTCCCTCAGTTAACAGCAAGTACTTCTCCAGCAGAGTTCACTAGGATGTTCTCCGGTTTGATATCTCGGTGGACAGAGTGATTCGAGTGGAGGAACCTATTAACGTAGCATAAGCCTAGAGTTGCTGCCACAGCGATAATGGAACATTACTTCAGACCCTCTAGAACCTGCCATACGACGATGGCGGTATTAGACTCAGGCCAAACTTTCCCAGGTAGATGTTTGGTTATGTCCGCTAGAGAGCCCTTATCCATGAGTTCCATGGCAACATTGACCTATCGGAGTGGGCAGTTTGCAGCGACATCCGCGTCGAAGCTAGTATTACATAGACACTACCAGGAAGCGAGTACGCCGCAAACAAACGAACAATGTAATCGCAGCTTTGTGCACGCAAAAGCGCCTGAAACAGGTATATGAATACATCAGTATCATTGAAGCGTTAATGACCCTTAAATCATTCATAACCTGGTCTCTCCGGGTTTTGTCGTCAGTTCTAACAGTCTTGATTGCTAACAATGTATCTGTCAAGCCTTTACCTATTCGCTAATAGCTACATTTCCATGAGAAGTAGTACCCGAAGGCCTGTGTACTCCCTTGATGACAACCCCAGATGCCCCCCGCCCAAGCAGGGGTTCCGAATCATCTGTCTGAGCAACGTTTAACAGATACCCTTGCAACAAGGAGCTCTTATGAAATCACCTCGATTTCTCTCGGGTCTATAGTAAGCGTGTCATCAGAGCCAGGCAATCCAGCTATATCGATGTTCAATCCAGTAGCTTCGTGATGAATAGATCCGTTCTTGTCCCTGATTGAGCCCAGCTGGTCATGCTCTCGTCCCGCTAGCTATCACTACACACGCCAAGTTGTTGATAAAGCATCTGCCAATGTGGTGTCATCGAGTTGAGGGATAACCGGGCGGCGAGGCATATGAGCTGCTGGTGAGATGGCACAATCAATAAACACACAATCTGAAAGGCAAGGCGCTATAGCCACACTGGCACCATACCGAAGAAAAGATAGAAGCTAAAACGTGCAAAACCGCCGATTCGACGCGAAGACGTGAAAAGCTGATACAACGAATAACGAAACAGAGGAAGAAGGCGCAACTTAAGAAACTCAATTATATCAATGTGAGGTAGCTCAATACTATACGCAAAAATAGTCTAGCAGCATTTCAAACAAGTTCCTGCGGGATATCCGCCAAATCGCGGTCAGCGCTCGCCCAGTCTGAATCTTCTTCGTAGTCGCCCGTGCTGGCGCGTTCCTTGACTTTGAACAGAGGCGCCCTTTCACTAGAATACCTAAGAATCCTGGCTATATTACAAAGAGGACTCCAAAGCATCATTACCGGTGGTCAAAATCTCCCCCATCATCTGTAGTGGGTTCATAGTTATGCAGTTCTGAGCCCCCTCTATGCAAGGCTACCATCCTGTACTGTGATGGCCGCCCTGCCTCAATATCAGCTTGGTTCGCTCGCCGAAGCCGTTCCCGGTGTAAGAGTTTGCGTCCCTAGTATTCATGCTGAAAGCGTCGACAACACAAGTGAGGGTGTGTTACCTCCTCCACAGTCGTCGCGTCCGCTTGAAGACCACTCCCTTCAAACTCGAACGTGGAGGACAAGCCGAGAGCCCGAACGAGACGATGATACGTGTTGGTCAGTTGAAGAAGAGAGAAAACCTACCAAATGAAAAAATTACGAGCTTTGGGTAAGCCGCTAGCGCACCATAACAAGGAGAGGGAAGTATGTGACGAATTGCTGGCCAATTATTGGTGCTGCTGATATAGGTGTTCCAAACATCCGACCTGAATAAGAGAATATTTCGTGTTATTTGCAGCGGTATTTACCAAACGATGTGGCAGAGTCCGGAATCCGCAGCAGTTTGAGATAGTTATAGGCGACAGGGAAGCCAAGCCGCGTGACCATGGAGGCGCACCAAAGCAACGACGCACTGGAGAATCACAAAGAGTTGTACGAGCAAGCCTACGCAGGGTAGTAAATTTACCTATCAGTATGGTTGTGGGTGTATAAGCCATACGTCCCTGCCACCTTGACTTTAAATAAGGACCAGTAACAACAGCCAGCTACGTAAAGGAGAGGAAGACCAACCCCGATCTGCCCTAATGCTGCGATATACACGGGAGGGACATAACCATCTGACTAGCCATAACAAAACTTTCTTCTCATCCCAATACCTTTTTGAACTATACCAAGGGCCCATAACAGCTCATTATAACCAACAGCGAGCAAACTCGACCACTTTGAGTCCCAAAACATGGTGGCCTGATGAAGACAACGAAGTTCCCGTAGAAGTCACGGCTACTGATGAGAGAGAGATCCTATTGAACACGCACCTGGCCAATGACGATCCCTATACTCATAACAGCGCACATGAACGCAGCCACGCGTGCCAGATACGATCCCAATGAGTGGCCAGAAAGCACCTACTCGATAAGTTGAAAGGCTTGGTACTATTGACGAACAAAGGAATGCTTCAGTCGTTGCATAACGCCATGCTGGACTGGATAGTCTGTGCTGTGAAGCGCCATACGGTCTTCCAGAGCACATCCTGTGTCAACCAGATCTGACCACCTAAATTTGAGGCATAGCTAGTTGTGGTTACAGTACGATATCCTCGACGCGATAGTTCTCGCTATAGCTAATACGACCCTACCTGTGCTGACTCCTTCTCGCCTCCGCTAGGGCCTGCGATAGCTCTAGATCCTCTTTTGAAGGGACTGAGCTCACCAGCGCTAGATTCATTGGTATCAATGGTGTGCCTGTCTTCCGCATTAGCAGTACGATTCGCCACTGCCGAACGGCATACCTTCCGTATCACCATCTGCAAACTCGGAGACAACCTCGTCATGCCCATCTTCGAAATTTACAGCAACTCCGAGAAATTCCCCAGCCTCCCGGATCTGAAAGAGCACGCAGAGCTACTGGGAAGCGAAAAGATAGATCATTCCTCCATTTGTAATCAAATATACTACAATTGAAACTCATTAACACTTAGCTATATGATTTTACGCGTCGCACAGCTCCCACAATTAGTGATAACTCTATATCCCCGATGAGGTATGTTTTATTACTAGCTCTTTTGAAGCACCTCCTCCCGTTCTTTGGACTTCGCTACGATAGTGATTAAAAACATCCATCAACTCGAACTTGGCCGAAAGTCTTGCCTGACACAGCAACGAGATTTCACACCGAAATTTTCATCCCCCAACTACGTCTTCCGCAGCGACCGCCTGAGCATAGATAGCCTCCAAATGTCGTCTGTCATATGACAGCACATTTAGCCATTGCGGAACAGCTACCAAGCCATATCCCAGCAGCAAAGTGACTAGTACCAAACCCCAAGCATTGGAAGCAGCATAAACAAATCCAACAATTGCCTCTAGACCGAGCCGTTGCTCGTACCATAGATAGACCAGCACCAAGAGACCCGCAATGGCATATGCCAGATACCAGAGCGCATTGTTCCGAAGGGCCTTCTTAAGGGAATGTGTAGATTCGTATTCAATCATGATTGGATAGGCAACCCAGCAGAGACAGAAGGAGACCCAGTAAACCCTGCTCCAAGACTCCGAAAGAGTTTCTGTGTGTTCGTTCGTTCTGGAATAGCAAATATCATAGGGAAGTAAAACCAATGTCACAACTACTAGGGCCATACCGCAGTAGACTGCAATGAACTGGAATAAACTTGTCCTTTTGCTTGCATAGTTACATAGGGCCCTGAAACCCCACAAAAGAGATACTCCCAGTATACTAAGTGGGAGAATTAAGGACTGCTCCACTGCCATTAGCCAAAGAGGAGAGTCAAAAACATGCTATCACCGAAATCATGAACGGGCACTTGCCATAACACTTATCATGACGTCATGACTCATGACTCGTGGAAGCTATGAAAAGGGGATATCCCGGTCACAGAATAGGCAACCCTTGTCACGAAGTTTAGGTGGCCTAAATTGAACGTTCCCAGTTTTATAACAGTCCCCTAAGGCTACGTAAAGACTTATCCCCAGCTACAGGCGCCAAGACGGCTTCGAACAATAATAACGGCAACATTCAATTCAAGGACCGTCCGCGTCGAGATATCGAATTCGCATCTTACCTGTATCGCTCCGCCGACCTCCGATGCATGTTTCGCACATTTCAATCCAGGTGTGGATCCGCAACAATCAGAAGAGGGATATAAGTCCAGCGTGGCAGTGAAGAGTTGCCCACATTTTGGGCCCCACAAATCAGTGACGATAAAGCGTGGTCCACGCTGCGTGGATTAGTTTCGAGTATTAATGTCACCCGGCGAGATGTTGTGCCACCTTTATTATTGCTAATTCACTACCGTTTATTCTGGGTCGGTTCCAGGCGAAATTCCCGCTGCGGCTGTGGATGCAGACCGGACCGAAGTTGCTCGAAACTTGAGTCTCAATCTTACGAGAACAAATTTCCGAGCAAAATTGTATGGAGCACAAAGAACTGTGCGGATTGTGTGGAACCGCGTCGTTGTTTGTAGATTTGGGTATTCCGCCTATAGCCGAGGATTTGTCTACACTAATGCCATTCGGCTTGTGGTCCAAATCAAGCTCATCTGTGTCGTCGGCGTCATCGTCGAGCGGATCACACCACCATCACCGGCATCATGGGTCCAAGAGTCATCGCCATAACCGATCTCAGAGCTATCCGTCTGCCAACGATGGAGAGGTCCAAGAGAGGGGAATGAAGGCCGCGGATAACAATAATAAAGAGAACGAAGAAGACGCCGTGCTTTCGAAAATTGATCCCAAAGCTAAGAAAGGAAGTAATGCAGGGCTGGTTTACGAGATCCGTTGGGAACGTTTGGGTTACCCGGTACCACTGGAACCCAGACGCCGGATTTTTGTCAGTGTGTGATCCTGAGATCTATGGAGTTCTACATTGTGTGGCTTCGTTGAGTAGACATTGTACAGAAAGACTATTCTTGCCGGAATTGCATCCTCTCTTATCTCGGGTTATCGCATCATGACACAGAGGCGTCGTAGGTACAGTGGTAGAGTCTGACTCCGACGAACTTTACGAAAAGGAGTATCTTAACTCATTGAAGCATAAATCTAGTCGCGCCAGTAAGAACAAGAGGATCTGTATCTTTGTATCGTTAACAATAGGCTATGTCGGTGGAGCTGCCACTGGAGCCGCTGCTGCAGTTGGAACGTTCGTGGTACTAAAGAGCGCCGCGCTCGTTGATGCAAAAGAATACAGTATAGTGTTTTGCGTCGCAGGTATTTGCTTCACCTCTGGCCGTGGCGGGAGCTGCCGCCATCGGGGCTGGTGGTGCTTGGAAACTCCTCCGGGATAAAGGGAAGCGAGAAGTTAAAGCGGTACAGCGCCGGTGTGTTTCTCTGTCTAAGGATGCGTACTTAGGCGGAAGGAACTATGAAGTCAGGAGACCACTCGGTTGATGTCACTCAGACTATGCTGGGCGCATCTGGCAGCGAAGCTGCGGGTAAATCCCAGAGTAATAAACAGGAATTTTTATGGGATTCTAGCGATGACGGACGTTCGCAGGTTACTTCACACTTTCTGGCAAATCTGCCAATGAGCTTGACGAGTTCCTTGCTGGAGGGAAACCAAGTAGGATCAGTTTCGGTACTTTTGAGAGGCATTGTTGTTATCAGGCCTCAAGCGACTCAAGTTCTTGGTTTCGTGGGCGCGATTACAGGTCGAGGATTCTCTGCCTACCATGGAATCGGCTCGTAGGTTCCACGGGGACTTCTACACTTCCTATGAACGCACAGGAATTCGGTTTCTTAGTCAATTCTGGCGACAGCGCTCGCATAAGTACTCAATGTGCGAAGTTAATGGCAGCGTTGGACGAGGTCATAGGGTCGTTTTCTCCATGGGTACAGCAACAATACGTTGCGCGAGCTGAGAAGGATAAAGTAGTCAACGGCCGACTAACTTTGTCGGTAAATGTCTACGTCAGGGCAAACGTCATCGAGAGTTTACGCTGATTTGCCTCCATGTAAACCCGCTTTACAGGTTCCTTGCGCATGATTCAGTCAACAAGGTAGGTTTACCTATTTCTTACGATACATTCGATCATTCTGACTTTCAGGCATTTACTTTCTGTAATACAGAATTTTTGGAACAGTGGGATAACGGGACGGTGGATCCCGAAGTGATGATTCAGAGGTGAGTCGTTGACCTAGGACCCGGTTAGTCGGATATTTCGTAATAGGTGCCGTGGAACATTTCCAACCATAGTCGAAACTGTCGGTCTAATTCGCAGTCATCCAGTCACAAAAGGTACCAATCTTCAGAAAGCCGTTAAATTGAGATGCTTTTCGCCTGTAGGTCAAAAAGACACGGAACTGATGACATCTTCGGAGCAAGGAGAGCACAGGCTCACCGCCACAGTGTTCTGGATATCACAATTCTTGAGAAGGTATTTTTTTAGTAGAGGGGCTCCAACTTTGCCACTTTCAGACCTGATGTCCAGGAGTTCCTATCCGGTGCCATGATGCGAAACACCCGTACGATGGCTTCTCGGAGGAAGACGTCGATGAAGGGTGAGCAATCAGGTTGGCACCGTCAGCATCGCAGTGGTTACTGTAGCAGGCTCAGTGTCCCAGTCCTCACGCGCTGAAGCTGTGAAGGATGCGGACCAAGCCAACGTCTCACCTGAAGGGAACGTAGTCAGCGAGGCTCCCACTACACCCGAGAGCTCAGAGGAAGAGGGCACCTCAACGATAGAGTTCCCGCCTCTAGGTAATACACGCAAGTCGTATAATCGTACTCGTCGAAATGCTAACTTAGCATTGCTAAGCAGCATAAACTTCCGTCTTAATCGCTCCTTGCGATGCCTTTGGCCTTTTTCGTAGGCGCTGAACTCGAAATGGATGAGGATGCGTTCTACTCGGCATCAGAGGGAGAGTCGTCGGACGAAGCAGGTAGCAGACTCGCTGGAAAGGGGAAAGTATTGCGGAAAAAACTTGATAGTGGTAACACTTGCTGGTGGATAGTTACCCTCCTATTGCCGTACTTCATTTCAGTCGAAGCACAGCCGCCAGCAGGACTGGGCCTGGAGTTATATGGCGCGTCCACAAGGGACTCTGTTATGAGCGACAAGATTCGTCCAATTTACAGTACGGACGAGAACGAGATTAACTCTTGGTAGTGGAGTGTATTGCAGGGTGATTAGGGCTCTGCTGGGGGTTATCGCGTTTTTTCTTCAGGAGTGAGATTGATTGCACGGAATTTAAAGTGAGAGGTCATACGTACCTAACAGACAAGGTGAAACATCCTAGCGAGTCGGCTTTGATGGAGACCGGTACTAGTCGGGGGAGGTATGATGTGAAATCACTGTCCGAAGCGGATTCAAAGTACCTATTCGCGGGCTACCATTTTTGACTTGGATATATTTGGGCGGTCACGGGTATTGTTCAGTAGAATGGGTAGTGCTGCAGTGTATCGATTTCTTGTATCTCGGGAGAAATCGCATGTTGTTCGAGCATTCAACTGAGTTCCTACACTCTCGTTTGTTAGTCTCATTTGAACTGTTCTTCTGCGATGACGGTGAAGTGGTATGTGCTTCTACGGAACCCCACTGCAAGGCCTACTGGTTGCTGAAGGAGAATCCTAATTGGTAGGGCTTTGGACTCCTTCCTGCCAGTAATATCTCCTCCAGCTTCTTCTTTACTGTTAACTGGAGGATGGCGCCGTTCCATTGCACCAATACTTTCATGGTCAACAAGAACGCGCCGTGGCTGCAGTCTGAGACGGATGAAGTAATGATAATGGGAGGCTCCTCGTTGATTAGTTCCTTCCGAGTGTGATTGTTTCAAGTCGACGATCCGCGAAATAACGTGTGTGAGAAGATAGCTTGAGTGGGTATATCCCACGGGAGAACTCTTAGAACTAGAAATTTCTCTTAGAAGGCTTTCAAAAGTCTTTCATTTGATTTTCAGCCCTATGGAATCCTCATGCAGCGGTTCTTGGGTATGGATGATGAGGAGCGCAACGGTCGTCTGAAGGTTATCCCTTCCGTGGCTGAGGGTCCGTGGATCGTTAAGAAGGTAGTCTATTGGAAGGTTTACGTAAGCAGGCAAGGCATTCTGACTTGTATTTAGGCAGTGGGGCAAACTCCTGCTATCATCGGCCGAAAGCTTACTACAACACATTTCACTGGCGACCGTTTCGTTGAAGTATCGGTCGACGTTTTCTCGAGTGCTGCAGCTAGGCACATGATGTCACTGGTCCGTAACTTATGCCTCTTTCAAAATGACTACTTCTGTTAGGTTGTCGGTGCTGCCAAGAAGCTTGTAATTGATGTCGGGTTCGTGCTGGAAGGCCATTCCGAGGTACTTGTCTGGGTTCAACGGTCTTTTCATGTATCTTACTTAGGACGAGCTTCCGGAGCGGCTGTTGGGCGGATTCCGCCTGAGAAAGGCAGACCTCGTAACGTGTCGACGATTCAAGCGAGAAGAGACGGAGAGCGACGCCAGTCGGAACTCGGCATGATTCATCATATTGCATTGTTAGCCTGTTTGGCAGTGGCCGGTTTGTTATGCCAGTGTCACGTTTTTTCAAGGCGTTTGTTCTTCTCCCTTGAGGGTCTTTTGCCGCTTTTGAGTTTGCTGTGCGCTCGTTTGTGTAAACATCATACTGTATGCATTTGTCTGTCCACCGGGGATTCCATACAAAATTGCCTTTCTCTCAAAGCGGGTATGCTTGCGTTTGAGTGCTAAAGAATGGCCTCTGAGTGATCCGAGCTAGGGTTTGCCCACAGGGTCGTATCTTCCCATGTCTTCGCCTTCCACCGACCCCAGCGAGATTCCCACCGATCTCGAACAGAACGAGGAACCGTCGGTTATCACACAGGTAACCTGAGTCCAGCTGCAGATATATTGATCTAGTTTTATAAGGTCGAAGGAGTCTTCACCACGAAACTGCCGGAGCAGTACCACATACCTGATGATCCCATCGTACTCGAAGGATCCCTGTCGCGCTCTGGTATATGTCTTTCTTCCAATATACGTTCGCAATTGTCGTTGCTATGTAGGTCTCTCGTCTATGTTGAATGATCTCCTGTCATTGGACGAGCCAGCTGTTTTCGACTTCATTGTCAACGGGCAGTTCCTGCGGACTAGCCTTGCCGACTTCTACAGCCAGAACGGTCTCTCCAGTGAAGTCGCATGCAAGATAGAGTGCGCTGGAGTTAACCTTACTATCTGGAACTTGACGAACTTCACTTCAGATATGTTCTCGCTATGCCCGAGCCGGAGACCTCTGAGGTCACTCAAGAGGAGGAATGGCTCTCGTGCGTTGAGATTGTTGGAGGGGCGGATTCTCGGTTCTATGCTACTGGGTCAATGAAAGGTAGGAATAAAACACCGTCCAATCGTGCCCAGCCTTTCCATAGGTTCCTGGAGCTTGTACGCTGGTGAAGGTCATCATAAGCTCTTTGGGCAGCGGGACTCCGACGCGTCAGTGCTGTCCCTCGCTGGGCTTGACGATGTTATTGCTACTGGTACACATACTTGGGAGTCCCACATTTCCGCACTTGCTTCTGCCTTAGGCAGCCGGGATGGCCTAGTTCGATTCTACTCTCTTGCGGATAACAAGAAGTCATCGAAGCTCATGTCCAGTGCGAATAACGGGATTAAAGGAGGGTAACTATCACTGCAGTTAACATAGCCATTGATGAGAACTGTGCTCTCTAGGATCGCGGCTGTGACGGCGCTCACCATTTCATCTGATGGAAGTATCGTGGTGGCTGGTGATGCCGGGGGTCTCCTAGCCTTGTATAACGTTCCCAGCGGTAAGTGCAAAAGCACTCGGTTCTCATACTGCAGTGCATTCCGTTCTTTCAGATTCGTCTCGTGATATTACTGGGCCTAGGGCCGTTTTTGCCGATCACCACATGGAAGACTGTGGAGTGACTAGGTATGCGATGATAAATTGCCCAGCTCGCTATCTTGGTGGCACTTAGATTGGTCAAGCTTGATGCAGAGACCGTCATGTCATCTTCCCTTGATAACACGTTGGCTCTCTGGGATATCTTAGCAGTTAAGCGCAAGGCAGTTCTTCCCTGTGCAAGGTAAGCGTATCGAATTGTCGGTGACGAAGTCAACGGTACCGCGGCGTTTGATACCTTTGCGATTTTGGCGTTCGTAAGGTATCGACCTTTTTAGAGCCGCCACCGCCCTAGCGGTATCCAACAACAAGAAGGTAGTCTGCACTGGCCATGATGATGGTCGTGTCGCTTACTGGGACCTACGTACTGCCCGAGAGGAGCTTGAACTCATACAGCAGTATAGGACACATGAGCGTCTAATTACGGGGGTTGGTTGCTATGGCAAATTGATGATTGATTGCGTCTCTGTTAGGTATCATGGAACCCGTCAAGTGCTTACTTGGTGGCTACTAGTTCTCTCGATGGCACTGTGCGTCTCTACGATTCGCGCTCAGCCCGCCTCCCGCTTCAGCGCTGTGACATGCCCCAAGATGTAGCAGTAACCGGATGCGCCTGGCTCGATGACAAGGTACATGAAACTTCGATCAGTTCATGCTTCATTCTTCCTTCTTAGGTTATCCTATCCTCTGGCTCGGATGGTAAAGTGAGGACACACATGATCAACCCCTCCTTGGTTGACTAGTCGACAAGGTGGTGCCGATGGAAGGCATAACGTCATTCAAACGTACATTCCTGGATTACCAAAGGAGGTTTCTTATCAATTTCCCAACTGCTTAGTTTGTTCAGTATTACAGAGATATGGCGAGGGAATGGGATGAGTAACTTAGTACTATATTGAGCCTTTTATGGAAACAACAGCCTTCAGGGATTTTGAGTGCGCCTTCGATGAGACAGACGTTATTGTCTTAGATAGCGGGTCCGGGTTTACCAAGGCCGGCTTTAGTGGTTGTGAGGTCCCAGCTCGAGTTGTGCCAACGATTGCATTTCACGATACGATTCCTCGGGGGGGTAAGCTCGCCTCCTAGGCAGGCTTGAGGTTTCCTATCAGATTCTTTCGATGCCAACGTAGGAGTTAGTGCGCATACGAATATTAGTAGCCGGGCAAGCACTGCTAACGACCAACGCGTGAAACTCTACGGCAACGATGCCTTGGAAGCCTTCACCAGCAGTAACCAGGCGCAACCTATCAGGTTCGCCCGTCTCAAAATCGGATCATATTCTCGGTTCCTAGACCGGTATTGCGCGGAGAAATAGTGGACAAGGAAGACTTGGAGGGGTTATGGAGCCACATTCTGAAGAAAATAGTTAGGGGCTCCAAATGGGGCCGTGACGGTAAACTTTTCCCCGGTCGCTGGTACATATAACTGGCTGTATGAAGGTGAGGTATCACTAGAAGGTTTTCCAGTATTGCTGGCGGATTGCCCCTCGAGCTCAGCTGTTGCAACGGCTAGTAACCAGCCTCTAGTGGGGGTTGGTGGCAATAGCTTCACGCGAGCGTGGATGGCGGAAGTAATTGCAGAGAATAGGGCCGGTATCAAAGAGCATGTTCTTCATAGGTTATGTTTGAGAAGTTTAGGGCACCGGCTGTAGCTGTTGTCAACACAGCGGCACTATCTCTTTTCTCAACGGGCGTGCCCACTGGACTGGTCATTGATATTGGTGAAGGGGTAGCTAAACCTCACTAAGGCTCATTTATCGCTTTGGAACTCCAGGTTACACATGCCACGCCCGTTTTCCAAGGATTTGCTATCCCCCATGCAACCTTCCGATTGGACAGAGCGGGTAATATTCTTGAATCGAGTATTCGGTTCAGACCATCTCAGGCATGGATGTCACTGAGCATCTTCGTCATCTCATTTCACAGCGGCAGCCAGCCCTTGCAGAGAAGGTTGGGAAGATCTCGAAACCTGGTGGTGATTACCTCATTTACACTGACATGAAGGAGAGGTTTTGCCGAGTGAATCAACCCTTCCGCACTCTGGAGGCGATTTATTCCGCTTTCAGGTCAGGATGGCTCGGCATAATGGGCAAGAAGGTAACAGCCAGAAAACTGACATGTCACCAACTGTAGTATCGCATTTTGTGATACTCCACTATAGTGAATTCTACACATTAGACTGATTCGTTGTTGGGGAGTAACGCCGGCCACTTTGAGCTACCAGATGGCAGTGTAGTTCAAATCGATGGACAAAGTTGCACTGAAGCTCCAGAGATGTATAGTCGCCACTTTTAGGCCCTGTAAAAGATGTTGGTATGCTTCAGTCTATTCGATACTGAAGACTCTCTGCAAACAGAGAACGATGTGATCTTCAATAGCAGAGGAGGCGGTAGCCTCACTCAATTATGCCAAGCGGTTCTCCACGCAGTAGACCCAGAGATCGTGTGAGGCAGTTCTTCTATAGTCTGTCTCATGATCTGATATAACAGGCCCGATCTGCTCGATAATATCTATGTATCAGGCGGCTCGGCAATGTTGCCGGGTATCGCTCAGCGCTTGGAGAATGACTTGAATGCTCTTGGCTTTTCGCACGACCACAAACCGGTGAAGGTGAAGCTTGATTCCCAGCGGAGGTAATTGCCTACTAGAAAGTAGCCTCCCGCACGCTCTGCCCTGTCTCAGTATCACCCGTGTACTGCTTGTAGACACTGTCTCCTAGTTGATTCTACATTAGCATTCCACGCTATAAGTTATTTATCCACTCTTTGGACTTCACACATTAGTGTGAGTGATAGCCATCAATCTACTGCGCTCTACTCGGGTTTAGAGGCTCAAGTGCCTGGAAGCAATGTGGCTCTCATATTAGATACGCTGCGTGGGTGGGTGGCTCCATGTTGGCATCGATGAGCACATTTTTGGATCACATGTGTGTCACGCGCAAGGAGTATGAGGAAGATCGGCATCATCTGCGGAGAACACTAGCCAAGAAGACTTTCTGAATATGGGACATGTCATGCTCTATTGTGAGAATGCTTCTTTAAACACAAGAAGTTTGCGTTATTCCTGGCATTCGAGCGCAAGGGCGCGGAAGCTAGGCGGCAATCGCCGGAAAGTTCCTTTGCTGCTAGGTCCCAGAGTTCGCCTCTTTTCTGTAAAATGACACTTATGGGGAAGCGGTTCAAAGTACGCAGGCTAGGCTCTTTATCTGAGTATGTGGCTGCCATGGGTGAAGAGTATCCCAAAACAGCTTGGAACGTTGGCGGTATCATTGAGCTCGAGCCATCCGGTAGGTCCGACTATCATGAAGGCTCCATTCAGGACTGTTGTTTTCCAGTGGTTCCAGTTAGTCGACGGGAACTAGCGAGCACTCTCAAAACTCACCTGGTGTGCAAACGGACTGCGTACACTCTTGAAGAATGACTACGCGTGTTAGCGAAACTCAGGTTCCGATCGAGGTTGTGCTGTTCTGAGAAAGCTCGACTAGGCGTCGAGCATCACTACTGGATGGAGGATCTGGGCGAGGCATTTGACCCCATCGATGTCATAACCGAAGTCGATGGAGGTACGCTATTCCCATCCCCCTTCCATTGTTATCGCAGATTCGGTGTATCCTACATTCTCCGATCGCGGATCGGTCACTCCTGTAGAGGCCATGCTTGAAAACTGCGTACAGGATTCATTCGATAGGTCACTCCCGCCGTGGAGAGTTTTCATGGTACTACTGTATAAGTTTATTTCGCGCCTATTCCCTGTATTTCTAGGTGCATGAGCGCCTGCTCGAGCACGGTCGAGTAGCGACTCGAACGACTTTAGTTTTCAAACTCCATCACGTGCTCGGTGACGGCTTCTCCTTGATGAACGCTCTCTTGGATACCACCACTTGTCTTGATAAGAATTCCCATCACCCTAATCAAGTGTCTCATTGGAGGCCTCGCTCAATGGCTGCTGATATTCTCTCGTACGCTACGGAATTGCCGCAGCTTCTCCATAATCTCGTATGGTTGTTTGCCTCCTTAGACTACGCTGGATTGCTTTTTGGATACTTATGATACCAGTGGCCTTGATTAAGCTATCCTATGGCTACTTGAGAAGCGACTCGCGCACTCCTTTTCATCCGAGAGGTGAACTCCGCGGAGATCGACAGGCAAGCCTCCCGGGTATGGTTTAGGCCATCCATGAAGCTTCTAGGTCCGGTTTTGCTCGGCCATACCTCTGGATCGTGTCAAGTTGCTCTGTAATTCTCTACATGTAACAGTCAACGATTTCATAATAGCTATCATGGCTGGGGCATCCCGGCGGTATCTGACCAGCGAAACCAAAGTAAGGCTTCAAGAGTCTCTACCATAGTCGTCCAACAATAACACGATGTTGATCGGGAGTGTTGGGTGAGGACTATCCACCCGCCCGCACGCCAGTAGTGCAACGCACTCTCAGTGAAGGCTATGAATGGATAATCACATTATCCTCCCTGACAGTTGAGCTCAGGAGGTAATGTCTCCCCATCAACAACAACAACAACAACAAAAAAAAACAAACACGCGAGGCCGTGGTAGAACGAACATCCCGAGGCAATTCGGGCCTACGATGCTACCACAAGGCGACGGTTTCGTGAGAAAACGCGCACGCCACACTCCCTCGCGACGATGACCGCTCCCTTGAACTTGTTCTCAATTCTTGATAACTACCCTTAAACTTCCTCTCTGATAAGTTAAGTGGCTTAATCGATGCCAACTCGGGCCGGACGTGGCTGTTTTCACCTTTCCTGTTCCTACTTCAGCTGCCGAAGGCAGAAATCGATCGTCTGGATCTTGAGCTCGGTTTCACGGCTAATCTGCGGACAGGGTCGAAGATATTCGCCAAGCAACGAAACTACTCTATCATGTTCGGAGTAAATCGCTTGTGCTGGAAAGAACTATCGTGTATGGCCGCTTGTTTCAGATTCCTCTCCCCGTCGCCGAACCACATGCACTGGACCGAATTATTGCGGTACAGAATGCAACACAGAGGTTGAAGCGGTCACCTCTAATGATTGGTATGCTAAGTCCGTTCTGACACTTGAGCCGGACTGCGATTTCACCTTTCTTGTATCGGGAAATGGCTTTCGCTGTCCGCATTGTACTCACAGGTGCGGTCCTATCTTACTTCGCCCTCTGGGCCTGCAACTGGCCCTTGCTAAGAACACTGACTATAACACGGCTTGTTGGGCCGAAGTACAAGTCTGGGAAGTCCTGGTCATTGTCTAACGTACCGGGGCCCAGAATGCAGCGCGTCCTCTGTGGCCGAACAGTTGCGGCCCTCGTAGGATACATGAACAATGCTAATGGGGTGGTTGCGGTCAGCTATCAGAACGAGGTGAGCCTCATTGCACGGAATTGGCCTTCAGCTCGTAAGTTGGAGATGAGCGATGTTCGGTCTCTCTTAGTTGAGACTTTCCATCCTGACTGATAAGGCTCACATCAACGCAGACGTAAGTTCACTCGCTGCTGTTTTGCTCCAGCCTACAGCGTATGTATCTTTGGTTTATAGGCACTGCGAGGATACTTCGAAGAGGAGATCAATTCCCTGCTGTCCCTCACGCCGTGTAACAGTCCCCGCGACTAGCGAGTCCTGTGGATAAAGTTATTACCTAAGTTTTGTCACGTCCTAACCCGTCTACAGTAGTATCAACAGAAAACTTAGTTATGAATATGGCGGCCTTCGGCCCTTTTGCTACACGGAACTTCTTTGTTAGTCAATCAAGGGGCGTGCGGATGTGATAGGCAAGAAAGAGACAGCGCATTGATTCCCCTGTTGCCGGAGATCTCTCACCTCCCTAACATCACGCGTATCAATCCTGCAGAGACAGATACAACATCATGTACGCTGCTGGGTATGTAAAACGGACGGTCAATCAGGACAGATACTTGAGCGATTAGCTTTGATCAGAAAATCGCTCGCCAGAAAATCCGCGCAGCTCCGTGACGCTAGACTGTGAAACTCAAAAAAAGACATGTGAACAAATAACGCTACTCAAACTTCGTTTTAGTCTCCCAATTTTTCTATGAGAGCTATCGTTTACAGTGTAATCGCTACATTCGTTGCTGCAAGTGCGTACCGTTTCCCTGAGGAGGATCCGACCTACTACTGCCATCCTGAAATTGAGTGGTCTAGTGTCCCTCCGCGTAACGATGGCTCTGATGCTCATCTGGTACGAACATGCAAGTACATGCTGGTTATCCTCGTTTGGATTTGTATCTTTCAGGAACGAGTTCTCGTTTTTGCACGTCATGGTGCGCGCACACCCGTCCATGATATGACCTGCTGGGTTGGGGATGAGACGAGGTAACGTTTTCCTCCCTGTTCTACTCGCAAGGAAACCGGCTCCTTTGGTCATTTCTGGTGTGTTCAGATATACTTGCCCAACTGAGACGTTTTACGGCTTTGTTAACAGCCCTTCAGGAGGGTATTCTCCGGGCTTCGCTCGGATTCGTGGCAAGAGAGGGGTATTACCAGGGGACAACTGCATATTAGGTAGGCAAGTCTGCTACTGTTCCCTATTGGCCTCACCTAACCCACAGGTCAGCTTGTCGATGCTGGTGTGCAAATGCATTTGGCCAATGGAAAGCAATTGGGCGCAGCCTACAAGGACGCCCTAGGATTGGATGACGTAAGTTTTGTCGGAGCTTCTGACGGATGGCAATCGAGACTGTTGCTTGACTTGCAGTTACCGAGCGAACCCCAGGTTATGTTCCGTTCAACAGATGTTCCTAGAGTCTTCGAAAGTACCGAGGCTTTTGCTATGGGTATGTTCCCAGAAATAATGAGTGGTGAGTGAATCGCATAGTATACTGTATATAGGGTTTGTTTCTTCCAGAGGGGCCATCTAACCTCAGCATCATTATTCCCGACACTGAAAGAGACTCGATGACTCCAAGTGCTGAGGTAGTCTGACTACCGTAGTCACTCTCGTTGATCACTCTTGCGTCCCGGTTTACGAGATCACTCAGGTCTGTCCTCGTCTGAATGACGCGTTGGATACTTTTTACGACTCTGATGAGGCCAAGGACCGTGTCCAGAGATCGACGTTCGAACGCGCATTCATGGGTTTCGTGACTGGTCGGCCGGATGACTTCAGCTCGAACGACCCAAGAGATATGGAGCCACTTTACTCTGGCCTCTATGTAAGTCTAATATCACAATAATCGCTGCTTATTCATCGTTTTGGTTCTGCATAGGACTGTATGACCAGCCATGTATGCTCAACTGTGCCAAGCGAACCTAAGAATGTTCCGCTGGGACTTGGAACTTCTAGTCCGCTTTTCGAGCGAGTCGAGGAAGATGCGACGTAGGACATTATCGGGTGTATTGCTGTTTTCGTTACGTATCCCTGTATACTAGGTTCTGGCTGAACAATCGCTATGGCACCACTGAGGAGCTCCGTAGGCTTGCTTATGGCCCGCTGATCGGAGTAAGTCTGGCGCATCGTTGAAGGCACTCTGTGCCTGGCAAGGAACGCTGCATGGTGTGATTAGTAGTGGAGGATTTTATGTGTTTCAGGACATCCTTGATGACTTGAGCGTGCCCGAGCGAAGGTTCTCCCTGTATCTTGGCCATGATACTGGCCCGGCTAACTCTCTGACTGATACCCTTCAACTCAAGTGTAAGAGACAAGCGATATTTCGTCGTCTCTATTTTTGGTGTTGCAGGGATGGATTCTGGAAATGCCTGTGCGAAGTACTGGCCACCTTTCGGCACCTTGTTGGTGTTAGAAGTATACTCTGACAACCAGGCTCGGTGGATTTACAATGGCCGAGTAGCTTCGGTTGAGGCTATCGATGAGTGCCGCGGCAGGTGAGATTTTCGATGGACGGTGAGCCGTCACGGCTCCGGCCTCACGACTATCATATTTTCGTTCCGTTTTCAGGTCTCTTTGTAACTACGACTCCCTATATGACTACCTATCGACTGTAGTCCCTAATGAATACGAATGCAAAGGGATTCCGGAACTGAAGCACGGTGACTTCCGCGGGTTCACGCACTGAGCGGTGCTATTTATCCCGTTTATGTAACTTGCCATTATGGCAGACCTGGTATCGAACCTCTTGTACATACGTTTATATGTGTTTCTCATACTTTATGTTTAGCCCGTCAGCCGACTGCTGGAAATTTTTCCCACATTTTATGTTGCGTTTGATACTCGAGTAACGCGATTCATACTAGTGAGGTGTTTTACCGAGTCAGAAAGCTCTTGTAATGAGATTTTATCAGTTTTACTCTCTTTACTTACAGGTGTAGTCGAGGATGTAGCTTCAGATGGTGAACACAATACTCATGCTTGGGGGGGCACATCCGAGGCTGGGTACCTCTTCGTTCCCAAGGGATCTAGTATCGCTGAATTTGTGACTATTGAGGCGGCTGAATTTGGCCGAAGGGCCTTCGGCGAATGCATAGCATATCGATACTAGTGATATCATACAGTATGTCAATCCAGTTATACATCTTCATATGCAGTAGTGCTTCCCGCTATGTTCCATTTCGTTATCGCTTTTTTACATCCATGCAAGCTGAGCACTAGAACCCCACAGATGGAATATCGACGATAAATCATTTGCCCTCGCACAGTGAAGATCATGCGATCAGAGGTGGGACAGCCAATCCGCTTGGCAAGCTTCGTATCCTGGTACGTAGCTCCGTGTTACGTAACGCTTCCCGTTCATTTTCCTTCTGTCGTCTAGCTTGTTCTAACCGCTTTGCTACCTCGTAATCCAGTACCTACATTCGAATATGCTTACTCTCTCCTGCATCCAACTAGGATGACAAGGTAACCTCTTACTTTCTTAGACCTTGCGGCCCTGGCATTCTCGTCTCGAGTCCGCTCTCTATCGAAACGCACTGCTGCATTCTTCTCCCTGCGTTCCAGTTCCTCTGCTTTCCACGCTTGTACTGAAGGATGAAATTCATTCTAATAAGCCTTCGTGAGGCGAACCAGAAGTTACATCGTCTAACTTCCTCCATCTCCCTATATTTCATGCTTTTCTGAAGCGTTGCCCGAGCATCCTGCTCGTGTTTCTCATTTGACACATTCCTCTCTTTACGCCTATCCTCTCGCCTTATGTCGTCCACGAATCTGAGTGAGATACGTGCGGCACCCTGTATGTGCTCCACGGTGGAGCCTAAACCACGTACCTTTTGCGTTCAGGGCAAGCAGGGTCCTCGGCGGCCTTACTTTCAAGCTCAGGACCGTTGTCAACTGGTGATTCAACATCCTCTCCGGGATCATCCTACACTTAGAACAATGAGCAAGGCAGTGTTGAAGGTCGCAGCTACCCCAGCGCTTTCGGGGAAGAGGAAGCTATCTACCGCGCTCTGCTGCGTTTCCTTGAGCCACGCCTGCTCTCGGACTCGACGCTGTCTATTCTCCAACTTTAGCTCAGTGTTCCGCTGCCTCGAAGCTTCGACTGCTGCCAGTCGTTCTTTTTCGCGAGCGCGTTCGCGTGCAGCAGATCGAGCAGCCTCTAATTTCTCCTCCCTTCGGAGCTTGTTGGCCGCTTCCCGTTCAGCTTCTTCGCGTAAAGAAGCCTCCTTGACGTCCTGTCACACCGCCATATTAAAAGATATCAGTCGTTAAGCTCACTTCTATGACTCGCTTCCTCTCCCGCTGTCGACGATATCGCTCTCGAGTAGCCTCGTTATTTACGCGAGACTCCTCGACACGCTCCTGCAGCACCGGAGCGCGTGACCATTGCATCACACTTGCATCATATCGTACCCAAGCGCTTTCTTTATCCTCCTTGGCAACAGCTCGGTCATGGCATTCCAGCTCCAACGTTTGAATTCGTTTCTTGCGCAATTCTGCCAAGTGTTGAGTGTGACGTGTCTATGTGCGTATTTCACCAGGCTGACATCTAATTGATGTGTTACCTGGATATCGATCTGACGCTGCCGCTCATCCGCGATTTTCTTGCTAATCTGTTTCAACATATTAGCGCGTTGCAAGTTGACCTTTGTTGAAACAAGATGTAGGATTCGAGAAGCCAGGTATTTGCCTACCTCAGCCCTGCGGGCGTCCAGGGTCACCTTACGTTCGAGCTCCCTGGCCCGTTGCTCACGAAGTCTGGACTCTTTGAACTGAGAATATACTTGTGTTTCCCCCAAATGCGCGGAAGGTATTTTCACGGTGTTGTACCGCAACAAGGGCGAGTTATACTTACTTGTTGCCGTCCTTGGGCATTCTCCGTTCGTATCTGCCGATCCTTCTCAGCGGCCATTTTCTCTCTGAGTAGCCGGCGAACCTGAGCGGTGATTCTGGTTCTTCGCTGAGACCCATCCGCCTACTTCTTCTTGTTGTTTCTTCTTCATCAACTTCTCCAACTCTCCCACAAGCTGTGTCCTGTTTGTAGACTCAGCTTTGTACTTTAGAGCCTTCTGCTGCATAAGCTTGTTCTCTAGCTGCATCTAAATAAGTCCCCTTCGTCCGGAGTAATGATAGCAGGCTGCGAACCTTTGCTAATCGGGTGGCTCGATCCTCGTCGAGCTTGATCAACCTTTGCTCTGCCTTCAGCTGCTCTAACTGTCGCTTACTTTGCACGTCCGCCAAAAACTGAGCGCTCAGAGTCGCTGGACTATGACAACGGTCGTTTGCACCCGACCTGCTTGCGAACCCCTTCGCTTTTCATCATATTCACGTGAAGACCCGACTCGTCCATCTTAAGCAACTCTTTCTGGAGCTGTTGCCTAACGATGAGGACCAAGTTTATCGAGCTAATTTATCGATAAGGATGTCACCTAAGCGCGGGATCCAGCTTTGAACCTTCAGCATGCGGAGCAGCCGAGTCATGCGTGGAATCTAGGCTCACGAATGAAGCAAGCGTTGCTGGGGGTACTGCCTACTCTTCTGCGTCTCTGAGCTGCTTCCTTTGGATGGCTTCGCTTCATCGACCATGTCCACTTCTCCGATCGCTGTTGGTTCTGGGGCGAGACAAAGCACCTGAAAGAGGCTTAAGCAAGGACAGAACGTCGCTGGTGGGCACCTTGTTGCCGAGGTAGTCCTGAACTACGAAATCTAGTCTTTCGATGACCCAGTGGTATCTAGCGTCGGTATTGTTGGGGTTCATCAACTCTGCATTGAACCTGTACGCAGATAATCATTAACCGAAGCTCGAGACCGCCTGCCTGAAGAGCTCATCAAAATCCGAGTAGGTGTAAGTAAGAGTGTATGTCAGGTCCTTCTCCAGCTCGTAAGCAGCAAAGTGTATCCTCGAGACTTCGGGGTCGTCATAGACAGACACAATGTAGTATCTGCCCAAAGCGGTGAAACCCAAGGCTCGTCCGAAAAAGTCGATGCTTACTCTCCTTCAACTTTCTTGCCTTCCTGGAAGACCAGGTCACCAGCTAGATCAGATGGTCGGCGTGCCATAGCCGAAAGGAAGAGTGATTTACGTATAACTGCTTAATCCCCGAATAATTGTGAGAACACCAGAGCACTCGTCTTATAACAGTAATAAATATACCTCATTGTGCAAGGGTGAATCGGGATTACAAGTGTGAGGATTTCCCATGAATAGTCATTGAAGCCTCGGCTTTCTTGAAGAAAGTTTCTTCTCACTGAGAGTCCGAACATGTGGGCGCGTGGCTCAGAGTTCCCCAGAGATGGTACGACTGAGGAGGCCTTCGAGCTCAATATGGCACCTGATTGAGACAGATAACGCGGTGCTGCTTTCACGGGTGAAATCGAATGACAAACTAGCGGACAAACTCTATCGAATCTGCTGACATATGGGTGAGTGGTCGACTACATCCCGACGATCGTATGTTCAGCAACAGTATTCTATCCCAGATTTTCTTGGCAATTGCATCTATGGCTGCTACTTCTTACCGCTTAGCGTATTCAAGGCCGTGACGCAGTCCCATTTGATACACAAGAACCATGACAATGCATACCAAGAGCATGATCAAGACGAACACCGTTATCGATAAGAAGGCCTCTTTTTGGAGAGCAAGCGCGGTCCTGATAGCGAGAATAGCAGGCAAGTAGATGTATGAGCGTTCCCGACCTGTGCGCTGCTACGTTCTCCACTTGCGGTATCCCTTCCGTACACTCAAATGGTAACTCTAGCGCATTCGTCACCATGGCAGGGGGGTCTACTACATCTGTCACTTTCTCCTTTACGAGTGGAGACGACTCTCGCACAGTGCCTCTGTCTACGGCTGCATCATCGTATTCTCCGGAGTGATAATCCCCCCGACTCCAGTCGAGATCGAACGCACTCTCATACCTAATCCTAGCTAGATAATCAATGCCTTTACCATATTTTACATAGTCTGTATACCACTTCCTGTTCTATGCCTTCCTCTCGACTCTGAATCATTAGAAACTTAACAGGTGACCAGGTAATGTCACTTACTCCCTCCTACATGAATTGGCCTCGTCTCGTTTGGGGTAGTTGAGTCCGCTTCGTCCGAGAGCGACTGAAAGGTGCATATGTGGTGAAGATCAATTTTGACTGCTTACATCCTCGTCACTGCTGTCTCCAACACATAAAGATATCCTGCGGGTTTCCCTCGGATGTCCGTGGCTGCGTTTCTTGTTAGAGCTCGGCGTTCGACCACCTGTCGTGAGGTCTATAAGGTACTTCAAAGAATGGCAAGGTTTCAACTATTGACCCGGATTATTGGAAACGCGTGCGTTAGTTACCTTCGCTGCGTGCTAATCGAGGGCTGAAGTCCTCATTCATTCGACCACCAGAAGGAGATGCGTCGGCACTTAAGGAGCTGAATGAAGAGACAGCATAGTGCGGAGACGGCGTCGAACCGTTAGCCTTGAAGTGACAGGTCCGATGTTGGCCTAATGTTTGGTGTCAGAAGAAAAGCCAAAAGTAGTCGACAAATAAACATTGCGGCCCGCAATCCGTTCTACATGCGGACTTCGCATTGCACATTTTCGCATGCGAAACGTCCATTGATGATTTCCATGAGCGATACCCGACTTCACCTAGTGTCACGAAACATATCATCGATGCTGTTCCGTACTATTGATCTTCGCCGTAAAAAGTCTCGAGTCGTTGCACAAGAATCGATTGTTCCCAGGCCTCCGTGAACGATTTTCGTTTCGATCATTGCCACCTTAGATCGAACCTACTAGCAACTACTGCACTCCTTTACAGCTTGCTCTATAAGGGTATGTGTTACCAGTTACGTACCGTTTCTAGTTCGTCTACAGATGTCGAGGTTATTTCATCTTCGTCATCACCCGTGCAGAACGACCATGCTTCATTTTGAAGTACATCATTCGTGTGTCGCGTTGACTCTTCAATTGTACAATTGGGAATACGTTCCAGTTTCCGAAGCACTGATGTTGAACCAGGAGTCTGCGGGCTTAGAGAGTCATTGTTAAGGCGGTAGGGGGAGTCAATAGACTCCATTGCCACCCTTAGAGAGATTTCCAGTGACCCAAACGATTGTGCGTCAAAGGCCGATTATGTGTGATTTATTCCGTATTCGTAATAAATTGCGCGGTCATAACCGTTGATAACGTATTGCTGTTACCGTGCTGCTACGTCACGCGGTAGCGCACATAGCGACCTCGATGTCCTGCAACGAGAAGTCGTCGGAAGAGAATCGTAAGGGAAAGACTCTATTTATAAAAGCTGGACGCAAAGAGAGCAACGAAACCGGGGCAAAGGCTAAATGTGATCCAGCCGAGGACGAAGTACGGACGAAGTTGGATCAAGTAGAGGCGATAGACGTGACGTGTGATTTGAACGGTTGCTAATAGGTATTGGTGACTATGAGGGAAGCTGATCAAGCTAAAGATGGCAGGCTCCGTGTCCCTAGAGGTTTGAACTCATTAGCAAAGGCACCTGAGATGGTACCGTGGCTACTCAATCTTGTGGAGTACGAACGACATAGCATTCTCCGAAGATACAATTTGCCTT